>JAQZBX010056545.1:0-18173 GCA_029593785.1 Cabassous unicinctus
AAAAAAAAAAAAAAAAGAATCCACTTACTCACTGGGCGACCTTGGGCAGTTACGTGACTTTTTGTGCCTCATTTTTCTCACCTGTACAATGGGGCTACTTTAGGGTCATTGCAACGACTCTGAGCTAATCAGTACAAAGCACAAAGCATAGGGCCCAGTACAAAATAAATTCTAACTTAGCCTTCAAACTACTAAAAAGTTTAATCCACGCTTTCTAGGAAAAATAAATCTCAGGATTCCTGTTCAACCTCCAACTTTTCTTGCCATGGGTCTATAAGCAACAGAGTTTATTAGTATTGAATTTAGGAAAAATTAATTTAAAATGAGATCCAAGGTTGCATTTTTTATCTCCCCCCTTCAATCTCCTCTGTGGCACCATCAATTTATTCATTAATAAACATTTATTGAACCACTAATATGTGCCTGGTCTAAATATTTGTCAGTGTTTTAAGTGCAAGACATGTTTTTTCTTATGATGGTGGATTTGAAATCTTACATGGTAAAAAAAGTAAAACCACAATAAACTCCTAAAATTTTAAACAAAACAAGAAATTAACAAAAAGAACCACTAAAAAAAATCTTTACAACACTTACCAATTTAAAAATGAATGTATTTTTATTACACTTCAAACTTTTAAAAAATTGCTATTCCTGTTAAATATAGACTGCCCATTTTAAGTGCTTAGAAATTATAAGCCGTCAGCACATTCTGATTATATATATGGGAAGGTGTAATATATAGATGCTTAATATATAAAGCAGCTGTTTAAATGGTCACATGGGTTCACTTGGTACCCTAAAAACAAACAAACAAACAAAAAATGGCACAGCAACGAAAACTTTCACTCTAATCCTACTTAAAAGAATATAGCAATCAGAAATTATCAGGAAGAAAAATAGATTTTGCACGCTAGCAATTTCCTGTATTCCGTGGGCACTATTCTAAACCAAAAGCTTAGACATATTTTAAAATAACTGTGTGTTTCTCATTTTCTCTGGTCAAATTTGAAAAATCCCCAGAGGCCAGCACTGGGCTTCTCTGATGTTCTCTTAACCTGCATACCGGATCTCGTGATCAAGAACAAAGAGTAAATAAAAGATTTTTTCTTCTTCTTTTAACTCTAGGAGAACCAGCAGAGCTGCTTGTATTTAAATAGACTTTAATAACCCCTTGATATTCCCTTTACATTTATGTTATTAAATCCCCTCCCAAGCCTTTATAACTTTAAAAAGCATTTTTGGAAAGTTCTTTTGTTGTAAATTTGTGTCTATATTTGTTCATAAATATTGGGTTTCTCTTTTGTCTCTTATAAGGAGTTAGCTTGTACATGGTTAAACACAGAGTCTGGATATAACTTCAGTGTCTTCTACACGGTTTCTTCTTTCCTCCCTGGCAAACTCAACTCATCCTTCAAGCTCAAATATCATCTCTTCTCTGAAGGCTTCTAAATGCTTCCATGATAGATATGTAAGTTCATTCTCTGGGTTCTCAGAGAATTGTATTGAAATGATATATTGCATTGTAATTATATATTTGTACTTTCAACCTTAAGTAGTCCAGAGCTCCTTAAAAACCGGAACCCTGTCTTGTTTTCCTTTATTCTCTGAGATCTAGCATAAGCCGGGCTCATAGTAAATGTGCAATTAAGTTTTATTTGATAAATTATTTAATTAATAAAAATCTAATCAGTTAAAAATATCAGGTCAGAAATAATTTGACTCACCAGCCACTAGGAGCAGAGCACATTACACATGAGGTTTAGTCACTGGGGTGCCAATGTTTTCTAGGATATAAATCTGAACTTTGGTCTTTATTTCATGTCTAGTCACCATTCTTTCTTTGTGGATCATGTCAAGATGAAATATTTCTGCTTGGCCTACTAATTACATTTTGGTAATCCTATTCTGGCCTGTGTGACAGCATTTTAGATGCCATTTGTTCCTATCTCATCACATTCCCACTGGCTTTCTGCAGAGCTCTATACCTTGGTTTCCGTAGTACGTTCTGAATTGCTCTACCAAGGTGTAACACAGGGTGACAGAATCCATTTGGACAATGAGTTACTCAAACTCTATTTCCTCCCACACTTCTGGAAGATGTTAAAGATTGTCCATGAATAAAAGGTAGTCAAATATGTGTATTAGCATGCTCTGAGAAGTCCTAAGAAACCTCGTTGTGCTAATTTATCTCAAAGTTACCCAATCTTATTTGATGGTGGAATCTTTCTTTCAAGATGTTAATAATATTTCATTCAACAGTAGGGTTCACACAATTTTATCCCTAAGCTAATCCACTTCTGGGGCTGAACCAGTTGCTGTCCCTGATATGTGTTTTGTGCTTTTCCACCTCACTGTCTTTGCTCATATTTGAAACTCTTTCCTTCATATCCATGTGTCTAAATTCTACCCATTTTTAAAGGCCTAACACAATGTCACATCCTCTACAACGTAATTTTGTTGGCTTTTGAGTTCCATAACACTTTCTACAACTCTCCCATGGCCATTATAACTTTACTTCTTTTATTATCCGTGTATATCTCCTCTCCCCTACTACTCAATACCATGAGTTTGATTCTCTTGTCTGCCCTCTTTTTTGGCTGGGTGTAACAGTTGGCGTCTTGGCAGGAATACAACTTATCCCAGATGGTTTGAATGAAAAGTAACTTTGATGAAGGGGCTACTTAAGGAGTTGAGGGCAGGGTTAAGGGAACAAACACAAATGGAGAGGCACCCAGGGTCTTTCTAGCTCTAGTGGGAAGCCATCAGCACTCCTAGGCAGGAGGTACAAGGGAGGAAATGTTGCACCAGAGCTGACGAGTGTGGGCACCATGGGGGCTCCCCTCCTGGCAGGGGCTGAGTAGTCCTCGAAGGATTCAGCTACTGCTGGAGATCTGATACCCATGCAGGGAGAGAGCTGACCTCTCTCTCCTCCTACCTCTGATCTCCCCAGGCTTTCCAGAGCCCACTGGCCAGGGAGCCGGGTTGTGCTGTCTGTAGGCATCAGCTTCCTGGGCACAGAGCAGGATAGTGAAGGGTGGGAATCCATGGGAGGGGCAGCCAGAGAATAACCAGCACACCGGGAAAGTCTGTTTCCTCATGTGCAAACTAGAGATAATTAACAGGATCCTTCTCACAGGGTTGTAGTGACCATGAGATTAGAAAATGCATGCAAAATAGTAACATGTTCAGTGTCCGATTCTCAAGTTGTGTTAGCTACTCTTGTTATTTTCACTATACAGCTCTATGGATAGCCACTAGTATAAAAGCTAATCATGGAAGGTATCACGTGTTGCTAGATTTCTAGCCCTTACACATTCTGCACAAACCCCATACAGCAGCAGGACTTTGAATGGACATCATCTGGTCAACAATGGGGATCTATTTTGAACAGGGGCATCAGGGATGCTAGTTTAGCTGTTTGGACTGAACTCATCCATCAAGATGGTTCAGACAACAGAACTATTTGCGACTTATTTTTAGTTTTCAGCGGATGATACTTCTTAGGCATAGTCTGAGTTCTCTGGGTTTCCCTTTGCCTCTGTGGAGGTGAGAGTTACTGAAAAAACAAGCGGGCATTGAAGAGAATCCCACAGAGATCGTTAGGGATGGCAGAGATTTGCCACATTTTGAAAGCAAGATAAAGAAGGCCAACCCAGGGATAAAGCAAGAGGATTTGAACCTGTAGAAGTGCTTGGCTTCCTTCCTTTTTAGATAGGCAACCTGTTTTGTTTCATGCGCAGGATCGCCTGGCTCCTGCTGCATTCAGCACACAGATTAGGGAAACCGCAAGAATAAGCATCCGTGTTCTTTTCACTTCAAAGCCCTGCAGAACGCCCTGGAGGGCTAGCTCTCCTGTCTAATGCAGGGAGGCCCTTCTCAGGCTGCGATGATTCCAAGGAAAGCCCTTTCCTGGGAGCTGGGGCCAGTGAGCTGGGACTTACCCACAGGAAGTCAAGTCGAAGGCAGACCTGGCAGCTGCACAGCCCCTGGCTGCGGCTCTGCACCTTGGGAGGAAGAAGGGTAAGTTCGAAGGGTGACAGCTCTGAGGAGCCATAGAGGCAATGAATGACATGCTGGGAGGAGATTCCTATACTGACACCAGCAGCCGCAGGTAGGGACTTCCTTCAAAGAGGAGTGACTTTTTCATCTGGGTTTCCAACAGACTAAATTAGTGAGAACACTTAGCCTCTATGTCCTATGGGGTCTGACGTAATTGGTCACATTGCCTTGCCTATCTCTGGGGAATTAAGATACAAACCAAAAACTATTATTAAATGGGTCTGAAGTCTCTGGAAGCACAAGCCCTGCACTCTCCGAGTGGGTCCTCTGGCTTTCCCTGGAGCACACGGGCATTTTGTCTCTTCGTTCATGGCTGGCTGAGATTCTCTTTGGGCAACACTGTTCATCCAGAGCACGGCATACTCTCCAGATAAGCAGGGGGTCCACTCCATCAAGCAGATGGTAACATGTAACAGAGAAGTTCAGGGATGCTGCCAACATAAGTAGGTCTTCCTAGAAATGTGGCACCATTCCAAGATGGTGCAACATTGATTGTTTTAACGTTGAAATGAAAAAGGCACCTGGCTCCAATCCAGGAAGACCCAGGAAGGCCCAGCCCAGAGCTAAACTACTAGAAATGTCCAGTTGTATAAAGAGCCTATTGGTAAAAGGAGGTTATTTAATCTATCTTCTCTTTCAGGACAATAGATGGCAATGTCTTTTTTTTTTTTTAACGGTACAATAAAATTGAACTATTAAATCCTTTAAAACTTTTCTGAGGGGGAATTGAAAACAAATAAATGGCAAGTCTTTGACTTGTTAAACTATTCTTTGAAGGGCTAATTGTTGACTTCAAGGCCAATTCCAGCCTCAGTAGCAGCCGCTCGTCCCCCTAGCTCCAGTCACTTATTTTATTATCGGCTCTTTCATCCCCTGCCCAATGATCTCAAAGTTTCAGGAAAGTGAAGATCACTCAGAGGTTGGGTATTTTTGATCTCAGCTTGATAGGAATCGACCTTTTTATTTATCCTAATACTTGCCTGACCAGAGCAGAAGGGATGAGTGAGCCAATAAAGTTGCTTTGTCTAAATTTATAGTCTAGAAAGCATTTTTTAAAACCATTTATGGCATTGGCAGAGTTCAAGTCCATCTTTATTATCTACCGTGTGCCAGGCACTCCTCACTCTTTATTACATTTGACCAAATAACCCTGAGAAGTAGAAACTCCTACCACTGTTTTTACGGATTAAGAGTAATTTTTACAGGTTAAGAAACCAAGGCTCCAAACAGATAACATTCCCAGTTGGAAGTGCCGGAGAGAGTATTTAAACCATATATCATAAAGTTTCCCATGTTGTTTATGTTAGGATGGTTTCAGATGCAAGTGATGGAAAACCCAGATTCAAACTGGCTTAAACAATAGGGAACTCAAGGAGTTCAGGGGTAGGGGGGCTCCTGGTAAGGGGCACTCAAGGCTCAGCTCTACTTCTCTTGACTCCATGCCCCCCCCCTTCTGTATAGCCTCCACCCTCAGGCTTGTGGCGAGGCAAGGGAGGGGCGTGGGAATAACAAATAACAGGCAAATACCATATACAATTATATCAGGGAGAAATAAAAAGGGGGCTTCTCTTTCTACATCTTCCCCTTAGGAGCAAGTAAATTACATCACTCCCCAGATCCCTCTCCGTCTGGCAATGGCCAGGATTCTATGGATTATAAGTCCTTTGCTTCATCAGTCCCTGGCAAGGGAAGGAAGTCATCTTAGTTAGCCAAATTGTGGTATGTGGTATGGCATGATTGGAGAAACTCTAGACTAGGGTCAGAAATATTGGGTTTTAGTCCCATTTTATCATCTAGTTTGTTATGGGAACTTGCCAGTTGCTCAGCCTGTCTTAGGCCCTATCTTTCCCTTATTGGTAAAACCGGGATAACTGTTTCTACCCTGCTGATCTCACAGGGTTATTGCGAAACAAAAGAAGTAATGTCTGTAGAAGCATTTTGTAAATGGTAACACACTACTTAAGTGCATGTTATTGCTTCTGTTAACATGGTTCAAAGAGAACTGTTGGTCATGAGGCACTTTTTCAATTACACTCACAGGTGTATTACACTCAAGGATGAAAATTCAGAATTGGTAAGCATTTTATCAGGATTTACCTAAGTTTACTTGTGCGGTAGAGAATTACCAGTGCAAAATAGTGGGGAAGTATACAGTTTAGCACTTAACCAATTTTCAAGCATCCTCAGAAATTTTAGGAGCTAGCATCCATTTAAACAGGTTATTTTTATAAATTTTTAAAAAATTCATTAAAAAACAAGCTTCCTAAGAATCTATTAAACAATGTTTCTCACTCATTCAATAAACTTACATGGAATATTACCACAGGGCAGGAGTGCACACAATAATGAGTCAGAAACAGACCCTGTCTGAAGGAGAGGGGCTATCTAGTGAAGAATTCAAAAGCAGACTAGATAACACATATCCACAAGTAGCTGTAGTAAATGTAGAAAGACAAGAGGAAGTGATAGGTAACATTCTAGGGATTGAAGAGATAAAGGACTGAAAGAGTTCAAAAGGTGGAGGTATGGTTTCCAGTTGTGGAGTTAGGGGAATCTTCATGGACAAGGTATTGTTTGAGTTGGCATCACAAGATTTGGACATGGGAATAACAATTTCACCTGAGCTCGTTATCAGACTTGCTCTGAAGTCTTGAATACTCAACCAGAATAAATAATTGTTGATTACAAAATGTATGAGGCATGTAGTGGAAGGTAAATGTTGGAAAGGTGAAGATTGAAGCTAGGTGGTAGAGGGACTGGAATATTACACTCAATAATTTGAGCTTTATTCAGTAGGCAGTGGGGAGCCAGTGACAATTTTTTTAAAATTATTTTTTTTATTTTTAAATAAGCTTTAGATTACATAAATGCTACATAAAAAATATAAAGGATTCCCATATGTCCCACTTTCTCCCTCTCCCACATTTCCCACATTAACAACATCCTTCACTAGTGTGGTGCATTTGTAACAAGTAACGAACACATATTGAAGCATTGCTTCTAACCATGGCCTACAGTTTACATTATAGTTTACATTTTGTCCCACACAATTTTGTAAGTTATGACAAAATATGCAATGGCCTGTATCCATCACTGCAATGTCATTCAGGACAAATCCAATGTCCTGAAAATGCCCCCATATTATACCTATTCTTCCCTCTCCCATCCCTCAGAACCTCTGATGACCACTGCCTTTACATCAGTGATAAGAGGCCAGTGACAATTTTTGAGGTGTGAAAGGAGTGTCTTCACTATATCAGTGATCTTGAGGATTAACCTGGCAGCCTTTCGGAAGATAAACAGGAGTGAGAAAAGTGGAGGCTGAGAAACACACTGAGAGTTTGCTTGTCCAAGCAGAGGTTATGGGAACCTGAACAAGATTAGGGACACCATGATGGAGATGACAAATGGACAGAAGAGATATTTTGGATGGCAAAACCATAGGGCTTGGTGATGGATGTGAAGACCATTAGGGGAAGGAAGCATCAGGGGTCTTTCATTTGCAAGTCACAAAAAGTCAACCCAAACCTGCCTAAATAAAGAAGTGAATTTACTTATTCACTTATCTGAAAAGTCCTGAAAATAGGCTTGGCTTCAGGAACTACGGGATCCAGGCACTCACATATTGTTATTAAGACAGGCTTCTTTACCACTCAGTTTTTCTTCTGTGTTGATTTCACTTTAAGGTAGCACTTAGAAGCTACTGGCTTATATTTTCTGAGGATTCATTCCAGTGAAAGAGAGCTTGTATTCCCCAGCAGTTCCAGCCAAACATCCTGGGCCTAATTGCCATTGGCCAGAAAGGGTCTCTTGCTGATTGGCTTAACTTGCATCTATCTGGTCTTTTCTTTTCTATTATTATTTTCATAATTTGCCCATGAAGACAGCCTAATATAATGGGGAATAGAGCCACTACAAAATATTACCCTCTGACCAAAATCAGATCTTATTCTGATGAATTAAAACTAACCAAAAGGGAAGTGGATGTGGCTCAAGCAATTGGGTTCCCATCTACCATATAGGAGGTCCATGGTTCGATTCCCAGGGCCTCCTGGTGAAAGTGAGCTGGCCTGCGTGGAGAGCTGGCCTGCACGGAGTGCTGGCCTGCACGGAGTGCTGGTGCAGCAAGATGATGTGACAAAAAGAGACACAGAAAGAGACAATAAGATATGCAGCAGAACAGGGAGCTGAGGCGGCGCAAGAGATTGGGCAGCCTCCCTCCACTCCAGAAGGTCCCAAGATTGGTTCCCAGTGCTGCCTAAAGAGAAGACAAGCAGACACAGAAGAACATACAGAGAACAGACGGCGATTGCAAAATAAATAAATAAATATCTTAAAAAAAAAAAAAAAACTAACCAAAAGACACTGATTCAGAACAGTGATGACTTCTCATTCCATTTCATCAGCTGCAATCATTTTCTAACACACTTTCTCGAGATTCTGGCACATAGCTGAACTCAAAACGTGAATAAACCAAGATCATTTCGAAGGTTCATACTGGGCAGTGCAAATGCTACATATTATGTGCCAGAAAGCTTTCAAATCTGGGTAAGGGTGGGGATTCTCTGAGAAGGCTGGACAAAGGAGTAACTATTGACCTGAGTCTTGAAGCAAATATAGGCTTTGCTTCAGATGGATCTATGCAGCAAAACATGCCAATCAGATGTTGACGAGTCACTTGGATCCTATTTGATATGGGGCAATGGCTCTAAAAATAACCTGGGGCCATCTGCCTGGTCTGAGCATTCTTCTCTTAATATAGTACATGTGACATCTAAACAGTGTATTTAAATTAAAATTTTACAAGGTGTTGAAGCACACTAGCCAAGCTTTCTCATTTTAAAGACTCCTATGGAAAAGCCTTTGGTAAAGCGAAGAATCATTTTGTAAAGTAATCAGTCATTCCGTGAGGTGAATCTTTCGCCCCTGATTTGATGGGTGTACAACCATTTTCATGTACTGGATCTGTTTTAAAGCCAAGTACATGCCCCTGAACTTCATTAAGGAAAAATGTTGAATTTCTTTGTAAGACTTTAAAAATTGGCATCCGTTCTGTGAAGGAGAAAATGTCACATTTGAAAAGTGTTAAAGGCACAAATGCAGCCTGAATCAGGTTGTTAGCAAAACCCCACACTGACTGGATGCACACTTTTAAACATATGGCAGAGCCAGTCTTTCAACTTTCCAGAAAAGCCATCATGCAGCTGATAGAAACTGCTGTAACATATACTTTGGAATGAGTTCAAAAACTTGAAAATTAGATAAGACAATATGGGTGGGATACTTGATCCTTGTTTTTTCAAATCATTCTGGTAGTCCTGCTACAATCAGCAGGTCCTTCAAGGCTTTGCAAAACCCTAGGAGACCTCGGCTCTCGTAGGAGTCACCGTGAAACAAACATAGCTATTAACAAGGACACTGATAGAAGACACAGGTTGGGAGGGAATCACTTCTTCCTCAATTACGTAGCTTTCGAACTGAGGACTGAGAAGACGGGATAGGTGGAGAGGAAAAATGAGTTTAGAGATTTGTATTCCTTTCTTTTATTTGAATGTCCCCACCAAGAGGTTAAAAAGGCAGAGCCAGAGAAAGGAGCTTGGATTTGGTGATCTGCACCAGGCATAGTGCCATTGAATAAATGCGTGAGTGAGTGAGTGAGCGCATTAATAGTAATTAATGGTAAAATGTCCCTTGGTGTGACATTTCTGGGAGTGGCTCGCCACAAGACCACAGGATAGAGATTATCATTTTGGTTACTGATTGACTGGGAGACGAAGAGTTCGGCAGAAAGCATTTTACTCATCTTAGACCATTACAGAACCCAGCCAGTTCCTTTCCAAACTTATTTTGAAATCCTTCGAACTCTTTTTCCCACAGAAAACAAATTCTGGGGCAAGAATTCAGAAGCCAAGCCCAGTGAATGAAAAAAAATTTCCAACATTCTGTTTCATATACAATGCTTTTAAAAAGTTAAAAAAAAAAATTGGAGGGATTGTTAGTGATTTAATAATAAAAAGGTAGAGAAACTGTTTCAGGGCTAATGCCAAAATGATCCCCCCTCTGTAATCTGTATGTGTTAAAAGGTTAGGTTCTGGAGGACTTTTAATGCAAGTGGGGAAATTTAGATATTCTACTTGGAACACTCAGACAAGTTCGAGAGTTCTGGGAATCTGCAGATAGGTGGTTAAGAGATAATCATGATAATGCCTTCTCTTCTTTTCCCACCATCCAATATTTTAAGTTTTATGGAGGGTCAGGTTTACAACTTCTAGTTTGTCATGAAGTCTGAATATTAGGAATCAAAAAAGTTTTGATGAAAGGAAAAAGAGAGGAAAAAAGACAGAGGTATTTCAAGAATCAAAGCAAGTCTGATCTATAATGAAAGACAATTGGAGCATGGAAAAGAATATTCCAAGACAATTCTGGGGTGGTGGGTGGGTGTGAATGTGGGTATAGAGAGACAGAATGCCTGAAGGGCTTAGTCCAGTCTGGTTCTGATGGAATTTATAGGAGACAGTCATCTTTTTAAAAATAGATGATTCAATGATTAAGGCCCATGAAGGCCCTCTGGTTTTGCTCTGAAAGTTTGTTTGCTTTAGTGGTTTAATAACCGGAAGGCCTGTCCTGGCATCCGTGGATTTTTCTCCCACTGAGCCTTCAGGGCCACTCTTTGGGTGTTGGGAGCTGTTGAGCTGATGACTCAGTTGGCCTTCTCTACTCCCCACCCAGTGCTAATGCCACCCACCCTCACTGAGAATCCTGGTGGCCAAGGAACTGCACTCTTCCCAGTTCTCTCATGCTTGTCATCCTCAAAAATGCACATATGAGCTCTTTCCAGTTTAAGAGCTTTACTGCTAATCTCTTCTGCATTAGTTCTCAAAGGCATTCAGGGGATCCTTATCAGAATTATCAGGATCATTTGTTAAGGACAAATCACTGCTAATAATGTTCTGTTTCATTATGTAGGTGCTGGCTGCAGAGGTGTATTCCATTTGTGAAGATTTAGCAAGCTGTACACTTATGATGTGTGCACATTCCTGGTCGTACGTTATATTCCAGTAAAACGGTCTTAAAAAAGCAACCCAATCAACCAAATCAGAATCTCAGAAGTTTGGGGCCTGAGAATCTGCATTCTCAGGCTCCTCAGGTGATTCAAATTTGAGGGCCGTCACACTAAACAAAAGGTAAAGAAATTACAAATATTCAGAAAACATGATAAAGGTGCTCACTGTGGTGTTTCCTGGCCTGTTTCATCAACTCATTCAGGAACGTCTCTGCCATTGCTAACATTGTTTTAGGGCCCAGGAACACAATGGTCTCCGCTGACCCAGACACCATGCCTGTCCTGGAGGGACTCACCCCTGCCAGGAAGAGGTAAGTGCCTTAGCAATTACAGTGCAGTCTGGATAGTGCTATGAGACAGGGAAAGTGCCATGTGACCTGAGAATCCTGGGAAGAGGCCCTAACCCTGACCTCTTAGTTGGGTCCCACGCACTCCTGGCTTCTGCCTCTAATCCTGGGATCCCACCACTGCCACCAGCACTACCACCACCCCCACCACCGTAGAGCCCTGTGCCGCCTCCCCTGTCTTCCAAGATAGACCCATCTCCCAGGACTGGTGACAGCAGAGCAGGCAAGGAGGAACAGCCAGTGTCAGGAGAGGCCTTGGGCTGTGTTGGTCCAGAGCACAGGCTCTAAAGCTAAAGTCCTTGGTTCAAATCCCAGCTCTGCCACTTACTAGCTGTAGGGACAGTCACTATGGTACCTCCCCAGGAGGAGTATCGTCTGCTTCTAGGGGGAGTAATTGTGAGGATTTAATGAATTAATGTCTATGCAGTGCTTTGAAAGATTCCTGTTATAGGGTTAGTGCAATGTATTAGCTATTATTTTTATTTACTCTACTTTCAGATGCCCACTGATCTCAAGTGAATAAATTACCTTCCAGGAACTCTCAGACAGGGTGATACTCATCTCATTGGGATCAGGCTGCCCACTGAAATGATCCCCTTAGGGGTAAATCCTCCCAGCCTGTAGAGAAAATGACCCAAATAGAAAAATACCTCATTCAACAGAACAAAAGCACAATGATTCAACATTAGGAGGAAAGGGAAAATACTGGTCACAGCCATGTGAGGGCCTTTCCCACAGGCTGTATCACTACGCTGGGGTTGAGGTAGCTTCCTCTCACCCTTGTCCACACAGCTGTAAATGCTACTCAGGAAAATATTCCTAACAACAAAACAGTGGAACTATGCAGTGATTTTGCTCCAAACTGTTCAGGAGACTTGCCTGAGAACTGTTTCCTTCCTTCCTGCGCCATCCGAAGTAAGTCCCTAGGAGTGCCTTCTATAACTGTCCCCATTTCATTGATGGGGAAACTGAGGCACACCCAGAGATACTAAGTTATTGGCTCAGGGTCACAAAAATAGTAAGGAGTGAAGCCAAGCTTGGCACCAGTAGCCCTGACTCCAAGGAAGGTTGTACCACGAAAGGACCAAACAAGCCACCTCTGGCAATATATGAAGCCTGGCATGTGAAGGTTCAGGAAAGGGGACCCAGAGTCAACCTGCATCGTGATTCAACAATTTAGAGTATCTGCTTTGGAGTTGGACATGTCTGGGTTTGAATCCTGACTCTATCAGGACCAGCTGTGTGACCCTGAGCAAATAATCCTTCTGAGCCTCAGCATTCTCATCTGTAAAATGAAGATGATAGTAATAATACCTCATAAGATAGTTATAGTGATTAAACCAGAAAATGTATTTGAAGAACAGAGCCATTCACTCATCCATTCATTTAACAGCTATTGAGTGCTTGCTAAGCATTGTTCTTTTTTTTTTAAAAAAAGATTTATTTATTTATTTATCCCCCCTCCCCCACCCCGTTGTTTTTTTGCACTCACTGTCTGCTCTCTGTGTCCATTCGCTGTGTGTTCTTCTGTGTCTGCTTGTCTTCTCTTTAGGCGGCACCGGGAACCAATCCTGGGACCTTCCAGAGTGGGAGAGAGGCTGCTCAATCTCTTGTGCCACCTCAGCTCCCTGGTCTGCTGGGTCTCCTATTGTCTCTCCTCTGTGTCTCTTTTTGTTGCGTCATCTCGCTGCACCAGCTCTCCGTGCAGGCCAGCACTCCGCGTGGACCAGCTCTCCACTTGGGCCATCTCGCTGCATGGGCCGGCTTGCCTTCACCAGGAGGCCTGGGAATTGAACCCTGGACTTCCTATATGGTAGATGGGAGCCCAATCGCTTGAGCCACATCCACTTCCCTAAGCATTGTTCTATTCGCTGGATATCAAAGGATGACCAAGAGAAATAAGGTGCCTGCTTTCATGGAGCTCACTGTCCAGTTGGGGAGGCAGATGATAAGGAAATAAATGAATCATATAATTGCAGATTGTAATGAATGTTATGAGGGAAATAATCAGGTGATGAGATAGAAAGTACTCTGAGGAAGCAATTTTAGATATGGTGGTCAGGGAAGTTCTCTCTGAGTAAGATATCCAAGTTAGACCTAGGGCATGCACGTGTGCCAATCATCTGAGAAGTTGGTAGATTCGAGGCAGAGAAAACAAGTGCAAAAGCCAGGAGGTGGGAAAGGGCTTGGAGTAGTCCAAAGAATGAGAGGAGGTGTGGCTGGGCTTTGTGAATAGAATGTTGTAAGGTTGAAGAGCTGGGCAAGACCAAATTCTGCAAGACCTCATGGTTTTTAGAAAGAGTTATGGACAGGGAAATGGCATGTTCTGATACAGGGTTTTAAAAAATCTCTCCAGCTGCTGTGTGGAGAATGGATGATAGAGAACAGGAGGAGAAGCAGGGACACTTGTCAGGTGACTGTTATACCAGTTCAGGGAAGAGATATTACTGACTTAGACCTGAGATGGAAAGGAGTGCAGATGCAAGAAGATGGTGGTAGGAGAATTGACACAATTTGTTGGGAGATTTGGAGTGAGGATGAAGGAAAGGGAGGAATCAAGAGTGATTCCTGGGTTTGGAATCACTGGGCTTGATGCCGTTTATTAAGGTGGAGGAGACTGGGGAAAGAACAAGTTTGGGGGTCTCAGGGACTGCCAGAGGGTCACATATCCCACTTTGAGAACTGCTGATGTAGGAGATTTCAGGAATAACAAGTGCAGCTCTTCTTAAGGGCAGAGGGAACAAGATGAAGAATTGTGAAGGAGTTGAATACTGATAGAAGAAGTGACAGCTCTTCCATTTTTAACAACAGAGAAGGTGAAGGAGATGGTATACTTTTATTGGGAGTGATTTAAAGCTATTCCTTTCTGATAGCATGTAGTTTTCTCAGTGAAGTACAAGTCAGGGACTCCAGTTGAGACGGAGACGATGTGGGGATTTTAAGGAGAAAGAAGAAGGTATCAGCTAATTGCCTTGGGGAGTGGGAAATAAATTTGCTGGGGCAGCATAGTCAATTTTCCAGGCAGGGCTCATTTGAGGTTTATAGTTATGATTTAAAAATAAAGCCAATTGGCTTAGTTTTATGCTCCTCACACCCACAAGAATATTCAACTACTTGGGTGCAGGCAGAGGAAAGACAGAAAGTTTGATTCAATGACTGTTGAGGTTTTTCTAGGCATATATGATGGAGAAAGGGCATTGAGCAAAGGAGTTGTGGGTGATTGCAAGGGTGATTGTTTAAACCAGATAAGGAAGGTTAAGAGGACAGGGGTGAAAGCTAGTAGAAAAAATGGTAGGGTCAGTAGACTGGACGTTCTGATAAGGCATTTGTCAGGGAGTGGGATGTTTGAAATCAGGGTGGAACTGTCACCCATGAGCAGGTCTAGGGTGTGGCCATGGGAGTGGGTATTTATAAATGTGGAAGGTGAGAAAGGCAGGGATTTGGATAGTTCATTCATATGTCTGTTGAAGGCATCCAGAGATCCAGAGGTAGGTAGGAGCCAGGAGCCAGCACCTTCAATGTAAGGGAGAGGATGAGTCACTGGTGACCAGAGTCGGGGGCACAGATATTTGAAAACCATAAGACATTGTATAATCTGAAGGCAGGAGTCTCAAAGGAGCTTCCATTTCTGAGGGAAGAAAAGGGAGAAATGGTTTAACACAAGAGTAGGAGCAAAACCGGTACTCGCCCCACCTCCTATCCATGAAATAGATCTGGAAAGAGAGAGAACACAGCCTTGAGGGGATGTAGAGGAAGTAGTGGCCTCAGGGAAAAGCCAGGTTTCTAGAAGGCCAGGAGGTTGCCCTATCCGTAGGAGCAATGAGGATGTAAGGAGTTAGTTGACCACAGATCTAGTTCCAGAGGGTTCTAGAAAAGGGTTTGGGAGGAAAGTGGGAGATGAAAGATTAGGCTTGAGCTTTTATGAGTTTCTGAGATGACCTGATGACCTCTTCCCCCATGCACATCTTGATGGGGCCACAATAAAGAGAAGGCTATGGCTTGCCCCCCTTTCAGGTCATCCTGGGATTATTCGGTACAATTATCATGTCCCAGCTCATTCCCTGCCTGTGGCCATAACTAAATACATATTGTCCAAGAGAAAGGAATTTTATAATTTCTCTCAATAATGCCTTCTGTAGTTTAACAATCCTTTAGCAATCAGCACCAAGAATATCGCCTGACGCATAGTAATAAGTGTTCAACAGAGATTTTGGAATTAATCGAATGAATCCATAGTTGGCAAGATTTTTCTTTATCTCCTTTAATTTACGCATGCTATAGTACAAATCCATTGTACTACTTGGATGAAAATGAGTCCTGCAATTATTTTCCTATTTTGTGATTTCCGGATCACACAGAGGCTGTTCTATACAATCTTTTAAACAAATGTTGATTCCTTTGTTATTTAATTTGATCATACCTGTATCTTGAGTCTCCTCAGCTGGATTTAAATTCCTCAAGGGAAGATACTGCTTTGCTAATTTTCTTCTCCATAGTGTTTATAATAGTGGAGCCATAGAGCCGATGCTAAATAAATGCTTCTTGAATAACTTAATGTATTTTCTAATTAATTCTTGAAAGAATGCATACTTACTTGAAAACTCATATATATTCTTTGTCTGACAGCCACTGGCACATCCCACGAACCAACTCCTAACACAAGAGCCAGACTGCCTGGCTGCAAATTCTGGCTCTGCCCTTTACTAGCTGTGTGACCTTGGGCAAATTACTTAATAATTCTGTGTCTCATTGTCCTTTTGTCCTTATCTGTAAAATGAACCAACTAAATTATCACAAGTTTGTTCTGAGGAGTGTGTATATATATATATATATTATATATGGTGCTTATAGTACTCAGAGGAATGCTTGGCTCAGAGTAAATACTCAGAAAATATTATTATACTTATTACTCATATTAGGCATATAGTAAACACTCATGGAATAATTTAATGAGTGACAACTCAACCAATCTGGATGTTCCATAAATATCAGTTGGTCTATTTAATAGACTCATTGTGACTCCACAGTTGGGTACACCTTCTACAGATACTATTTGATTAACTGGTTCACTTTTTAGCTAGTTAAAGCAACACAATAATTGGGAGGTTAGCATAAGAAAAGCAATGTCCTTACTGTATGAAAAGGAGAAACATGAGAAAACCTAGTTTTCTAAGTTCAGGCATCCTGAAGTAGGGTCAGGGATTGCTGAGAAATGAAGGAGCCAGTAGGATGAGGCTGAAGGCTTTGAGAAAATGTTTGTTATATATAATTACAAAAACAGAAATTGCTGCATTAAGGCAAACCCTTTAGGTGAGGAAATTGCCATCCAAATAACTGAAAATGCCATTGCACTGATTATTACTTGCTTCCGCTCCCAAGGAAGCCAGAGCCAAGTCGTATGAAGAATTAGGAGGTAATGAAAGCACCGCTGTAACTTTTGATGGAAAGCAGGCTTGGGAGCACTTAGCAAATAAGAAGGTCACAGAGTCGGTGGGGCTGGAGGTTTGTTCTCAGGAGTATTAGAAGTGGGTATTTACATTAATATTTATAAAGAAAAGAACAACTAAGGCGATTCTTGAGGACAGAGCTAGTAACCTGATTTTCATACAAATAGGAATATAGATCCTGTTTCATCTACAGTAAAATTAATGAAATAACTGTGAAGTTAACAAAGTAAGCCTAGAGACGTTAAGAAAAGAAAGCATGAGCAGAATGCAATAAGGATGTTCTGTTTTAAAGAAAGTGTATCAAAGCTAAAGGAATTGCTTGTAAAATACTAGGTCCCCATAGGAGCAAATGAAGAAATTATTGTGCATTTAATGTATCCATTTTTATAGTGTTATATATAGAATCCTTAAGCTACTTTCAGGAACATTTTAATTTAAAAGTAACTTCCTTTGGTTTTCTTGCTGGTGGGATTAAATGTGATTTTAAATTACTTCTTAAACAGTTAATATGTTATTTTTGAAATAAAAACATAAATAAAAATTAACCTATCATGGTGATTAAAAATTGACCAAAAGATCCTAAGTAAAGGGGAATTCAAGCTGGTTTGTCTGTGTGGGTGAGAAGGTGGGGCCCTAGAAGCTTCAGAAGTTGCATCAGAATCTGTTTCATTCCCTATTTGGGTGTGTGATCTGGAAGAAGTCAGCATGACACAAATGTAGCTTGCAGCATTGAAAGGTGGGGCCCATATAACCAAGACTCTGAAATGTGACTCAGATGCTAGAAATACTCCCTTGCAGTAATTTTAGAAAGAGAGAGAGAGAGAGAGAGAGAGAGAGAGAGAGAGAGAGAGAGAGAGAGAGAGAGAGAGAGAAAGCCTGAGACTGCATAGCATTTAATTTGCCCAAATATTGATTGGAACTAGCTGTGATATAGTGGAAAGAACCCTTAAGTGTTTTGATGATCAGAAGTCCTGAGCTCAAATCAGGGACTATGTGTGACCTTGGGCAGATCAGAAACTCCCCAGGCTTCCATTTTCTCATCTTTAAAATTAGCACCACCTACCCTACAGCTCAATGGACTCATCCAAGTAACCTGGCGAGGAGACGACGATGGGCAACAGACATCCCAGGGAATGGAGAGGACCTGCAGCTGAAGGCAGGATAATCCTATCCACTATATCCATGGAATATAAGCCCTCTCTCACTTGGAGGTGGAGTGGACATCACCTTCCAAGTCCCCTCAGGATGGGGGGAGGA
>JAQZBX010056546.1:0-18165 GCA_029593785.1 Cabassous unicinctus
GACCCCCAAGAGGTCCATCGGAAGATTTCAAGGGGTCTGTGAGCTTGAATTGAAAATTTTATTCTTGTAGGGACATGTTGGTGTGGGGGTGATATATTTATTAAATAATACACAGCATAGTGTGGACTTAGTAAGGGGTCCATGGTTCTTACCTGACTGGCAAAGGGGTCCATGGAACAAAAAGGTTAAGAACACCTGCCTTGAATAATTCCCTTTACTCCAGACATACTCCTCCACACCTCTATTGTGTAGTGGCAACCCAGTTTCCCCCTGGTAATCTGAATCAGTCACTCCAGCTGCTCTAGTAATTCCCTTCTTTTCCTGTTGATTCAGAAGCATGAGGAGCTCAAAGTGGCTGGGTGGCAGTCTGAGCTCTCAGTTCACTGGAATCTTTGTTGTGTCTCCTGGTGGAAGCATTCCTTCCTTTGCAACTAAGAACTCTAGACCAGCAGAATGCGTGGTCATGGGGATAGGAAGCAATGGTTTTGCTAGTGGATGTCTGGAGGTAATAGTGAGCAGTGCCATTCCCATTTCCACCCCTTGCTTCTTGGACCTGTGGATCCTGGCCATGGGAGAAAGAGTACCATATAGAGGATGCTGAATTAGAGCACACCCCGCCTCCTGAAGAACGTTGTAACAGCCCTGCAAGTTATTGCCATCTAGCTGGAAATGGAACAAGACCATTCCCCTGTTCTAGCAAGCCACCTGCTTAAGGATGATGGGAAGCATTGTAAGGCCTTTGAACTCTGTAAGCACTGGCCCGTTGCTGCAAGTCATTTGCTGTGAAGTGAGTTCCTTGATCATAAACAGTGCTGTGTGGAATGCCAATAGAATCACTATGCAAAATCTTTCATCTGCTGAAGAGTGAAGGTGGTACAAATTTAGAAACGAAATCATGAGCCAATATTACCATTGAGTGATGTCTCATTTGAAAGTAGTGACTTATAGTTGAAAAATGTAGCAATAGCAGTGAATTAGACTGAATTAGATATACACTAATTCTGACTGAATTAGATATACACTATTGAAATATTATGCCATCTATTAATAATGAAAGCAGCAATTTTCTCTTGGTAGGGCTCTTACAAATAATGGTTTAGTTTCTTTTTATATCCCAGAAAGGGGTACTGCTTGTTTTTCCTGCAGTTTTCTCTTGCAGCCATAACTGCTGTTCCATGGAGCCTGGTCATTTCAGTGGTTGTTTTCTTGGCAGTAGGGTGAAGGACTGGAACTAACTACGTTTCTCATAATGTTTATGGCATATGGACATTTCCAATAGCTATTGAAAGGGTGCAAGGAAGATGTAGCAATGCATATGGCTTGAAAACTACAGCCATGCAAATGTCTCTGGTTCCCCACTTCCATCTCATCAGTACCTGGCCTATGATAAGGGCACTGTTCTTCCACAACCAGAAATTTTATCTTTGTTCTCCAGTCCTGTGCCTTTGGTGAAGACAATCAAGAAGGATGAAAGGTATGGATGGTTTGAAGAATTAATCTGAACTGTCATTGTGGTTTCACCTTAGAGTGGCACAAAATAATATCTTAGATTTAGAGAGATCTGTGTTAAAATCCAGGAACTTCTAAGCTTTTTTTTTTAACAAATCAATTTTATTGATACACATTAATAAAGCATACAGTTCATCCAAAGTGTACAATCAATGGTATTTGGTATAATCGCATAGTTGTGCGTTCATCACTTCAATCATTATTAGAGCATTTTCATTATTTCAGTAATAATAGTAAACAAAAGACAGACAAATGAGAAAATTCCTCACCTCTCAATCTATGTTTCCCCTGCTGTATATAGCTGCTATTTTGGCTATTCTTGCACAATTATTTATTTGTTCATTAAGCAGTTTTATTGAGATATATTCACATACCAAGGTGTATAATCAATGGCTTTTAGTATAATCACAATGTTGTATATTCATCTCAAAAATTTTAGAACAATTTCATTACCCTAAAAGAAAGACTCCACACTCCTTGGCATTCCTTCCTCAGCCCTACATAACAGCTAATCTAATTTAATCTTTATAAATTGATTTCTATTTTATATACATGGAATCATACAATATGTAGTACTCTGTGTCTGGTCTCCTTCACTTAGTATAATTTTTTTTTTGCCAGATATTAGCATTTTGTTTATTTCAGGCAAGTATTGACTTTCAAGAAGCTTCAGCTCTATGCTGATGATGTGCAGGAGAAAATTTCCAGGAAGAGTCAATCCTAGAATAAGATCAGTGGAAGAAGGTAAACAATCCATGGAGAAGAGGCAGACATCCTTGGTAGAACAACTTCCATAGAATAAATAAAAAGAAATACGGAAACAGCCTTCACAAAACCGATGACGGCTATGCTAGTTAAACTGTTCCACAACAAAGGGAAAATACGAGAGCTTTCTATTAATTGAATTAAATCAGCAGGATAAATCAGATGCTAAAACCTGACAACAGCAACAACGAAATCACACATATTCACACTAACACCAAGAGTATGAACAGAGAGCTCTTCTTGAACTCTTTTCTGTGCCAGTTACTATCTGAAGAACTTTACTTATACTTACTTATTGTATACTCACATCAACCACTGAGATGTGGTCAATGACGTCTCCATTTCACAGGTGAATAAACTGAAACACTGAGATGTTAATTATCTTCAGAATTGTAGCTATTAAGAAACAGAAACAGGTTTCAAACCCAGGCTGTCTGGCTTCAGGGGTCGTGTTCTTATGCCACCCTGAGTCTCTCAAATACTGCAGACCAGTTCCCTTATGGAAATAGATATAAAAACCTCAAGTTAAATCGTTGTAAACTAAATCTGGCATCATACTGAAGGATTATTATTATAGCTTCAATTTCCCTTCCCTCTATAGTTAATAGCAGTCCGTATTCAAAGAGGTTAAAATACATGACTGCTGTGATTGATGTGTATTATTAGGGTGCAAATTAAACTGTTGTAACAGAAAGTCACTAAAATACAATCATACAAAACCGTCTAGGAGAGGAGAGTGGTCTGAACTGATAGTGGTTTGTGTTCCTTGAGATATCCAGGCTTTCAGAAAGGGAGGCAGACTCTAGTGTACTCAACAGCTAGCTTCCATCTCTGGGTCCAAGGTGGGTCCAGTTGTTTCTATTTTCCCAACATTCAGGAAAGAAAAATGTCTATATCAAGGAGTTTGCATTTAAGGAAGGAAGCCTAATGTTGCTCACATCTTTGCTCAAGTCACTGGCCTGAAATAAGCACATGGCTTAATTTCAAGAAAAGCTGGAGAATATAGACTGTTTGGGGATAGTTTTGTGCCCAGTTAAAACTTGGGGGACTCTGTCACTGAAACTATAAAGTAGAGAATAGATACTAGAGTGGTCTTCAGAATCTGTCAAAATCCCTATAACACATTTAATAAAATTGAGTGTGCAAAACTGATTAAAACACTTAATAAGCAAGAAAGTGGAGGATATACTTGTTTAACGTAATAAAGAATACCTAAAATGTCAAACATATGTAACACTGAAACATTAGAGTTCAGATTAAAAAAAAATTCCCTTAACACTGTAGCCAATGAAACCAAAAAGAAGTAAGAAGAATATGTTGAAATGAAGGGGGTACATTGGTAATTATTTTCAGGTAATTATCTACTTCAAAAATAAATTAAAATTTGTTAAAACTGAAAAAAAAAATCAGAATAGCCCTGCTTACAAATTGAATAGTATAATATAAAATAACTTTCAAAAAGAATATAAAATAGCTTTATTAGCAACAGACAAAAAAATACCAGGGAAACAAATCAAGTTTGCTCTGACAATTAGGAATACAATTAACAAAAAGCTTACTATCTAGATTAAAAAGTGCATACCATCATAAAATTTCATACTGAGGGACATAAAAGAACACTTTAAACAGAGAACTATTTGAAATCCTTTCAAAAATAATCTAAAAATTTAACAAAATTTCCATCAAAATCTCAACGTGTGATTTAGAAATAGCTGACTGATTTCAAAGTTCATTTGGAAGAAGTGCTAGAAAAATGTGTGTAGAGATTTAATATATGACAAGGGTTAGCTAATCAGTGGAGAAAATATAGTATATCTAATAACTATAATGAGACAATTACCTATTCAAAACTTTTAGAAGGGCTTCTAACTCTTACTGTATTAAATCCCATATAGATTTTGTATTTAGAAAAAATATATAAGAAATTATCTCTAGGTTCTTGGGGTTGGGAAGTGCTTTGTAAGCATATCACTAAAGATAAAACTTCCAAGGAAAATATTTATACGTGTTATTTTATGTGCATTTTAAACTTTGCTGTATCTAAGTTCACCATAAGAAAAATTCAAAGTCAAATAACAAAGACAAATATATATGGCAAAGTGTTAAGCATTTAGTATACAAAGAGTTCTTATAAGTAAATTAGAAAATGTTGAATACCAAGTTGAAAACTGGGCAAAGTAAATAAATAAGCAATTTGGAGAGAATAAATCTATTCAAATGTTTAAATATATCAGTTTTTCCCTCACAATTTCCAATGTCAAAATATGATAATTAAGAAGATTAGCAAGGTGCAAGGGAAAGTGGATACTCAATTATAAAATTTATTATTAGTTACTCCAAATTTTGTGATGAGCAACTTTGCAATGTGCAGCTAATGCCTTGACAGCATTAGAAACTTGCAAACTTTGGATGGTGTAATTTTCTTTCTAAGGCTTTGCATGCAAACATCATTAAGATTTAAATACACTGTTAACAGCTTTGTTTAATCTAAAAAAATTGGTTAATAAAGCAAACTTCCTCACATTGGGTATTTTTAAAAATAAATTTTGGTGTACTCATGCATTGGCATATTATAAAATCAATTAAAATAAGGAATATTATAAATAACAAAAATGCTCACTATTTCTTTTTAGTTAAAAATGTAGCATATGAACATGGATGAACCTTGAAAACATTATGCTGAGCCAGACACTAAAGGACAAATATTATATGATTTCACTTATTTGAAATATCTAAAGATAGCAAATTTGTAGAGACAGAAAGTAGATTAGAGGTTACCAGGGGCTGGGGGGGTTGGGAAGCCTGGGGACTTATTGCTTGGTGGGTATAGAGTATTTATAAATTCTGGACATTTTTTAATAAAATTAATAAAAATGTATAATATGGATATATATGATACATGACTATAAATCAACAATTTAGCAATGCTTGTTTTATCAGTTGGCATTTTTTTCTACAGCAAACAAGTGTTGTTTTTATGAGGAAAACAATTTTTTAAAAACCCTTTCTCTGTGTCAAAGAAAAGTAAAATAATACAGACTGTTCATTTTCTATAGAAAAAAATTTCCATATGCACTTTAGAACGTCTTGAATCCATTAATAACTGGTCTGTCAGTTGAAATTTTCCATGAATCTAGTTTAAAATAGCAGAAGAGAATTCATATATGCAGACAACCTATGTTGTGTCTATTGAACTATGACTCCTCACCTTTCCAGAATGTTCTATTCCCTGCTTTGCTCTTTCCACAAAAGCTCAACTGAAACCAGTAGTTCCTAGACATTATGCAAAGGCTGCCACTGCCACTCTAACAGGCTGCTGTGCCCTGAACCCACAGATTCCTGTGGAATGGTAATCTCCACAGGCTCGGCTCAGGGTGCCCCTCAGCAGGGAAGCCAAAGCCATTGCCAGCAAGGGAATCTAAGTGCCTATGATTAAACAGCATAGTTAGCAACTCATTAAAATAAAATAAACAAAAACAAAAACGGGGACTTCCTGCCTCCTTTGGTGCTATCCTGAAAGTATGGCCTCAAACAAGGGACAAGTGTAAGTTTGTCGAGGGAGCCAGAAGGGTCAGAAACTTTCCTTTCCTTAGTGGACGTGTAAATTAGATTCCACAGAGCCACTTCCTCAGATGAAGAGCCCTGAGGAGCATTTCTGTTAGGCTGGATTTGTCATGTTCTGCTGTCTTGCTCTGGCTCTAGGCAATATGCAGTCAATCAGAAATTTGCACAGCTGTCCCTGAGGCTGGAGAGTGTAGTCAGGAAGAAACCTCCAAGGCTTCCTCAACTTCCTTCTGTTTTTCTTTTTCCTTTCATTGGACCTCTCTTTTCCCCACATTCCAGATTCCTCCTTCTACCCAGCTTTTTCATTCAAAGAGGAAGCTGATAAAACTGATGCAATTTGAGGCATTATAGACAAAATATGCTTCCATTTTCAGGTCTAGGTACATTTTGACAATGATTGGAAAAGGTTAATGCTTACCTTCATGGAATGGGTTGCTAATACTGGAATTTCTGACATCAGTGGACTTGTATCAAATAGTTATTTTGCCAGGCCACTCGAAGAAGCCTTTGCTAGTTGCTGGTACAGACAAAAATATAACCCCAAGACTACAAACTGAGGTTGATAATTTTAACATAGTTTTGCCACTACACAGAATAACGTGCAGTTATACCTAGTGAATCGTTTAACAATGCCACGATCCTTTGGGAGATGGACTTCAAGAGCTAGTGTGTTTTCCCAGAGAATTACCTTGTGCTGGGGAACATTACTGGGGATATTAGACAAATCTCTGATCCTTCTTTGACCTCACATTCCCCAGCTCCAGAATAGAATAGGGATAATAATTCTGATTCCAAAAGCTGGCATGAGGATAAAACCGTTAGGAAAAGTTTAAAGTATCATACAGGTTAATGTGAAAGTATGGGCAATGTGCTTTTGCTTTTCTGGAAGATAGAGCCTCTTTCCCATCTAGTAATTGTAACTATATGAGGTAAGTGCGGTTAGCCTCCCATTCGGCAGGTGGGTAAAATGAGGCACAGAGTAATTAGTTGTCGAATGTCTCGTAAGTAACAGGCAGTAAGGCCAGGATTTGGACGTGGCATTGAACACTGTTCATGGAGACACTTGAAATACAGTGCGTGGTCAGGGTAAAAAGTCAATAAGTATTTTCTTATCAAATGAATGAATTAATTAACATGCGATGGCTAGTACACAGGTGGTGACTCCTCTCCATGCTTACTCTAAAAAGATTCAGAGAAAGAGAAAGAAATGGGGCATGGAGAAATTGCTGAAGACCTGGAGGAATTTGAGGGTGAAGAATTTACAGCTGATGTCTAAGAGAGGCAGTCAATTGTTTTAACTTTTCTATTTTAACTCGATTTTCTTTAAGACACATCCCTGACTATCAGATATCAGACTATATAAATTTTCATATCGCTTGAAGTCTTGCTGAGTGAAAGGCAGTTGTAGACAGCAACTTGAGTTGTGCTCTCCATTGGGGCAAAGCATGCCCTTTTCTCTGCATTAAGTGTATGATACAGAAAGATTTCCAATACTTACAAATTCATAATGGGAGTTTACAATGCTAAAGAAATTAAAACACCGTGGTCTCTACTCTTTCTTAGCAACTATGTTTACATTGGGAGAAGAGAAATGGTTAGACTACATTTTATAAAAACAGCTAACAACGACTGAAAGTGTTAAATAGTATGGAGAGATTTATAAATGTTATTACTAGGGATATTTGTCTCATAAATTCATAGGCATTTGTAGAAAAAAAAGTAGATTTTCTGCACGACATGTAATTAGAAAGACACACAATTTTTAACTCATTAAAATGACCTTTGGCAAAGCACACACATCCTTACCCAGGTTGGGGGCAGTTGGCATGTGGCGGGGGCTGGGGCTCAATCTCTAAAGTGTATATGTTTGGTAAATGAGACATGGTATAGAAGTGAGTGCTTGAGTTGTCAGATAAAATTTATTGTATTAAAGTATCTAACTCAGAAGTTTCCTACACAAAATTCCTGGTGGGTTGCCAAAAATGGGCTTGAAGGATTAGGAAATCAAAAGGATGGTATGAGCCACTAGGTCCTTATGGGCATCTCTTCTTCAAAGGAAGATATTTTTCAAAAATATGAAGGATTGTTTAGAAGGGATCATGCAGACAAGTGTAATAATTCCATTACATGGCATCATTATTAAGTCTCTTGGATTCCAGAACAGATTGAAGTTGACTGAAAAATTGATGAAAAATTCCAAGGACTGAGAGAGAACAGGGTACAAATACCTTTCCTCTTTACCACCCCATGACCAGAGTAGATGTCTTTTGCATGTGCTCCCGCTCCTTCCTCCTGGTAGCCCCTCAAAGGAATGACACACCCCGGCAGGTTTTAACCAGACCCTAATGCAGCAAAGACCCAGGGAGCTGAGAGAGAGCCAAAGAGCTATATGACAGAAGGAGCCAGCCGTTATTTATGGTGGAGGGTCACCTTGGGTGACATCTGTTATTGCACTGACACCTATCTAATCAGGGATGGCTAAAAAATAATTAAATCAATCCACTCCTGATGCCACAGATGACCGGCTCGAGTCCGCGCCAAACTGAATGACGTTAAGATTAATGGAACCATTATCAGGAGCTAACACGACACTATTAAAATGTCTCATCAACCATTTTCATAGCCACCAGCTGTAGTTTTTGTAATGGAAACAAAAATGTCACAAACCACAAGATGGATTCTCATGGAAATAGCACCACGCCTTCAAAAGGGTTCACTCTTAAGGGGGTCATTATTATGAAGGAATGTTGAACAGAATTGGTCTGGTCTAGTATTCAAAAGGAATTAGAAAACACACTTATGCATTGGAAGGGACAATCTCTTTCCCTTGGTTTTTATAATTTGGCAAAATCCTGGGAGGACAAACAGATGAAATTCAGAACATGAAACCGTTAACTCTATCCCCACCTCCATTTTAGTGGTTTGGGATAAATATATCCATAAACATAAAACTTAATTTTGCCATTTGTCAGAGTCATTGGTTCTGTATTTTGAACCATCTACCCAATATTTTTGAGGCACTATTGGAAGAGTGTCTTTAAATAATGCTAAATTTATAGCATTTAGGTATAACCACCCCAAAGTTTATGATTATTTATTTACACATATTGTTAAGGATTTGGGGGAGATGGAAAGAAGGTCATGGGCAAAGTAGAATTTGTGTACAGCATCTTCCTTCTACTCATCCACCTGTATTCCCATGTTCACTATTATTTGAGGACCTGTGTTGGAATATAAAATTGTTGAAACTGTAAGTGAAAATAAGTGGGCTCTGGTTCTAGATATTTTACTGTGTTAAAGTAGACTAATCACAGAAACAGAACAGACTTAGGACAATGGCTATGAGCTTAAAAGTAAATTTCCTCGCAGGGCCTTGCGTGTCCCCTGCCAGTTTCAGGTCCTGATTAAAATGCTGGCATGGGGACAGAAAGCTCCAGAGCCCCTTCATCCTCTCAGCCCCAACCACCAAGGCACACAATGTCTGGTATTTAGAAGACAACATCTGTCAAATATATGCCACTTTTTAATTGGGCAAAGGAATTGTTAGCAGAGGGTGTTTGAAATTCTCTGTAGGGCCTGTTTTATCGTGGGTAATACCCCTGTGGTTATGACCAGATTTTGGATTTCTGTTGTCTGGGAAGCTCATGCCCATATGTGACTTTGGACAAAGCTGCATTGGAAATTACTCTCCCCTTTTCTCTGTTTGTCTTCTCTTTTCTTTCCTTCTTTCTGGTAAATCCATCAAGTATGTTAGAATGCCTTCACATTAAATGAAAAAAAAAAGGAAAGAATGTTCCAAGTTGTTTTCCATACCCCCACCCCCACCCCTGCACTGGAAAATTTTCCTTCATTTGAAATAAAGCACAGGAATCCTTCTACCAGGATGTGCCTCTGACCTCCCTCAGACTGGCTTTGAAGCCCTTCTTCTCTGCTTTCATAACAGTCTTTGCATATTTCTCCTTCTATGCCCTCTGGATATCTCTGTCTGTCTCTGACTAATGTCTCACCCATCTTCATATGTCCAAAAATATTTTTATAACACCTTGCCATAGGGGACACAATTATATGTCTATTAATTGCTTAGAGAAGTAAAAGTGGAACGATTAATTTAAGAGGCAGCTGTTTATTGCTGAGAAAGTGCCTCACGTGCACGAGACGTACGATATAGAATTCTTAGTTGGAGCTGTGAACAGGGAGCTGATTCTCTCAGGGTGTTACAGAGAGATGGACAGTTGAGGGGAAAGGGGACTGGAGGAATTTAGACAAAGCAGCCCTCCAGGACTCTGCCACCTCCTCCATCTTCCCTAGAACATGCCGCCTCCATTCTTTAGAGTGCTCTGTGCTTTTTGTCGCATATCCACGTTGTTAACTACCGCAACCCTTTGCTCACCTCTTCTCAGCTCTTTCTGAGTCTATAACCAAAGCCATCTGCACTGATGCTAGGGATAGGATACATTTGTAAGGACGGAGGCGGCCATCGAGGTTCTTTCCATAGGCCCAAGATTGTTCCGAGAACGCACACACACAAAGTCGCTTGCACGTGTGTGTGTGTGTGTGTGTGTTTATGTGTTCTGGGTTGTGGCTGGGAGAAGGAAGAAAATATTTTGTCCAATATTAATTTCTCCAAGTGAGATAGGTTGGATATTGTGTTTCCTTGCATAAAACTAACCAAAATAATAAATTGCTTGAATGTAGCAACAGTAATTCACTTCCTGCAATTTTACCAACAGTAATAGTAGCAAAAATGTTTTGAGCAGTCACTGTTTTCCAAACACTCCGCAATGGATTTTATATGTATTGTCTCATTTAATCCCTTACTTATTTTGTGGGGACTATTAAAATATCCATATTTTTCAAATGGGAATAATCAAGCTTAAATAAAATAAATTGTTTTCCCTAAATCATAAAGCCAAAAATTGAACCTAAGCATTCTGATTCCAGAGTTTTCCTTCATAATCAATACCCCTTCCATACCCTCTAAAACTATGGGCACATCTGCATCTTTGACTTTCAGCAAAAAAATTGAGTGGTACAGGAGAGAGCTTGCAAAACTTAAACTTACTCTATGTCCTGTTGTTGTCAGCTATTGAGGAAAATGAAAAGGGCTGTATTCCAGAATATTGTCAAACTTTGGAATTTGGTGCTCTGTGAGCCCAACCACATTCTTAGTTTTTAACCACATTTCCATAACTATTTCAGATTAATAAATATCTAATAATCAACAACTGCTATATCTCACAAGGTTGCAGATCCAGGACCTAGAAAGTCATATTTTTAAGCTGAGAGCCAAAGATGGGAGATACTACTGCTTTGAGTCCTTGAGTGAAACTATTTCATTTCTTGCATTTTCCACTACTAACACATCCCTTTTAGATTAATTAATAAAGCAAACTTTCATGACAGTCTACTTGGCATCAGGTACTGTGCTAAGTCTATAAACATAGAATTCAGTAAGAAGATAAGTCCATCATTAATTACTTTTGAATTGCACACATAGCAATTGAACAAACTTAGAAAGAGGAGTAGCAGCAGTCACAGGAGCATATCGATGAGGCAAATAAGGCCCAGTGCATTGAATACAAGTCGTAGAATCAGACTTCCAGTCAAATCCAAGGTCAGCTACTTGCTTGCCGTGAGACCTTGGACTAGTCAACATAATCTCTCTAGCCTCAGTGTCCTTATCTGCTTCGTTAGGATGTTATGTGGATTAGAGGAAGAACCTAGAACAGAGCTTGGTATGTAATACCACCTAAATATATATTAATACCTATTATTATTTCAATTGCAAACGCTGTTATTTGGTAATGAACAATTTATATGTTCATCCTAAGTATGAATTTTAGCCTGAATTTAAAATATTCTGCTGCAATCCAAAGCCCATTTTATTGACTAATGATCAGTAATAAAGGCACAATGTACACAAGCAGTTTATTTGCTTAAAGCATAAAGAGTGATTTCTGAAGTATTCTTCCTTGCTCTTCATGTTTATGTGTGTGTCTCAGCAAAAACTATCCAATTATTTGGCTGGTCTTTCAGGTGAAATATGAGTATGACCCTGAAATTGTGTTCCAGTTTAGGAAATGCTCACCACAAAAGGCTTTGAAATAACAAGATGGCTTTTTGGCTCTTCGCGGCGAGAGGGAGCGTCCATCAACCGCACCCGGAGAACCGAGAGCTGTGTGCGGCAAAAGTCCACGCGTGGACCTCAGGACGTCCGGAGGCCCCCACGGCCAGGCAAGAAAAGCACATTGGGATTGTATGTAACTTAAGAATTTGGAATGAGCCAAGAAGCATTAAAAACGCTTAGTTAAGGGATTTAATGATTCCATCTTATGGTTTATTCCCAGTGTTTCCCTGAACCTGAAACAATGCAGCCAAATCTAGAATATGAGCACGCCTGGGTGAGGGGGGGATGCCACTAGGGCCCTGGCTGGAAATAAAAATTACGTGGATAGCAAATTTCCCTATATTTTGGCATGATGTTTTGGGCCTGTAATTCCAGTGTTGGGGATGGGGGATTGTTGGGTTGTGAGATGAGCTCAAAGCTCAGACATGTCAACAACTCTGTATCTTGGAGGATGAACAATTACATTGCTTATCTTGGTTTGTTGGTCCCAGTGACTGTTTTTTAATGAAATCATTGGGAGTACAACTCTCAAGAGGGGTGAATGGTTGCGATGTGCATTGTGATCTCTTTAACCAAAAGTGAGCTCAGGCCATTAATCAGAACTCTGAAACGCACTTGTATATTCTCTATAGCCAGATTCTTTTGAACGTCCTAAGAAAAAATGTTTTCCTTATGATGGGTTTAACTAAGGAATTTTAGGAAATAATTCTGGCTAATGTTTTTCTTGATTTACTCCTCTATCTGTGATTCCTTTTCAAGGAATTCTACCACTGTCTTTTTGGAGAAAACATTTTCACAATCATCAAGAAGTGTTTGGGGGCAGGAAACCAGCTGCTTTCAAGAGAAGCTGTTGGGAGCAAATTGAATGGATTTGTGCCCATATGCCTAAGCATGTTTCAGTCTGAGCTAACTCAGGTTAAGAGGTTTATTCGTGTATTTCAGTGAACATGAACATGCACTAGGTATTAGAAATCAGTTAATCTTCTGTTAAAATTCATGGTCTTTAGGGAATATTGGGTCATTCATGACAGATATCAAAGAGAAAACTAAATTCTGCTGTATTGTGAAGTTTGGCCCATTCAATTGGAAAAATCTTAATGATCAAGAAGCCATGTGTTTTTACTCAGCTATGTTTTATGACTTAGCTGTAAAATCTTGTCTCAAATAGACCTACAACAGCCTTGTATTGTTCCACAGACAGTAACAAAGCTCACTTCTAAAATTCCTCTGTATTAAGTCTAAAACACTGATGAAAACTAGAGCGCTTCACACAGGAGTTATTTACGACTTATTACTACCAACCAAAGATCTTAACAACACTGTGCAAGTGTAAGTGTGCGCTTCAAGTGCGTAGAAATTATTGCACTGGGCGTGTGACAACAGTTCAAAGTCAGCCCGCCTGCCCACTATAACAACTATGTCTAAAGGTTTCTAAGTTGCCGTAAATGACGGTCCCAAAGCATTAAAGTGTGACACGTTGGCTATCAATCTAGAAGGAATATTTTTCATAACATTTGAAGAGGGGAGAAAGGAATACATTGTTGTTTTTGACTCAGAAGTTCTTCGGCAGAGACTTATTTTTAAGACAGTTGATGGAAGTTGTAGATTGAGAAAAAGGACTGCAAATTAAGACCAAGTAATAAAGCAACACGTGATTTATTTTTTTAATGTAATGCAAATTTGTAACTCATTGCCTCTTAACTTCCCTATCATTTCTCCATAATTGATAATCATAGGGAATTCTCAAAAATTTCCCCCAAGGTAAGGAACTGGAATGATTATTCACAATTGTTGTCCATCAGCTTATTTTATTTTATTTTTTTTCTTTAGATTCACTTAAGGCATGTTTCCATCTTTAGTCCTGAAGCCTCAGTTATCATATAAAAATTGTTACAAAACAATTTTCTGGTTTATAGTTCCAGCTTCACTTTTACCATCTCCATATATCAAAGATAAACGTTGTAAAATCAACTTATGCATATAATATTTACTCAAAATATTTAGTGAACACCTACTATATGCCAGTGAATTTCTAAGGACTAGCTTAATATTTTTGGCATTTTTCATATACCAAGCACATAACCTCATTAGTTTATAATTAATAATTGAAATTCTGTTGAAAATGGGGAATATGCCTTAGACATCTTTGAATTTTTTACTATCCCTAGCACAGTTAGCAGAGTTTTGTACATACCAGGAGTTCAGTTAAGAATTAAATGAGTGATGGAGAGAAAAAAAGAGTGAAAGTCTTTGTTTCAGAGTGAGATAGCATGCAAAGTCAAATCAGTCATGATTTTGAAACTCACTATTAAACTGTGCACTTGGTATTCTTAATGGACTGCTAAACTTAGGTCAGGAATTATGTTTCACAAAGTAAAGCTGACACACATATTAAATTCTATTTCATCTTTTGAAACCTGTATAAAAAGCATTTTGAATCCTACATATGTATTTTTTCTTTACTTCTTCCTCAGTTAGCTTACCTATATACATATGGATGTGCATATGGATAATAAGTCTGGCTTCATAAGGAGCAGTACCTTCGTCTGTTCATCTTGCGAGGGATGTCCGAGGCTCATGTTTCGAGGTGAAGCCCTTTCTTGTGGGCTCCGGCTATGAGCGTTGCAGTGATGCTCCACATTCCTATCTGAGAAAGGGCCAGACAGTGCTGGAGAATGTGAAGAAAGGCATTGTTTAGGGGCAGAAGGCGTTTGTCATGTTTTGTAGAAAGAGTTCTATTTTGAGGTAAACAAACATTCCAAGTGGAGAGATGGCTTTCTTGAGAATGAGCTAAGTTTGGTGGGGTAGTTAAAATGGATAAATTTGACTTGGCAATGTCAACCTCTTTGAACTGACTTGTGATACTCCAGAAAGCTTTGCTAGAGATATTATGTCCTCAAATAAATGCACAAGCTTGACTGAGATTTCAGAACCTTTAAAACAAATACCCTACAGCAAAGATGCTGGTTTCAGCCTCAACTCCTAGGCTCTTTTATATTCTCTTGGAGACTATCCCACTCTGCAGAGATGGATGAACATAGGATAGAGATGGAGGCTGTGTGTCTCCATGCCATACTGATTGTACATACAACTCAGTTGTGGTGCCAGAAATAGCTGAATACATGCCTCTTTAGAAAAAGTGGGGATGTCAATGGGGGTCAATGGAAATCTTGCAGCAAGTCTCATACGAGGTATCAGGGTCTGCGCCTCCACTCTTCCTCATTGATTATCCCTAAAGGAATGTTAGTTGTTGCTCTGAGTTCACTGCTGTAGAAAACATCCAGATTTATTTAGCAAAACAGAGGAAGAGTATAATAAGACTTGCAAGCAAAGAAAGTGCTTCACTTATGTCAATATCAGTAGAGTTAGTATAGAAATTAAATGTGAATGAATACATTTGAGTGGAGCTTAATGATTTTTGTACTTTGAAAAACAGTATTATTAAAATCCTTCAAATACCTCATCCATCCTCACCGAATGTGGCTTTCTCTCTCTTTGGTTCCAAATATAATCCATTGCACAGACTTGCTGATTTTGTCACCACAGTATATTTTGCCTCTGTCCCCTGACATTCTTTGCTTCACAGCCTGACTTCTAGTACATTCTCCTGCCTCTCATCTCATTTGGATCTGGTGCCTTGGTCATGGCTTGCTTTGATTTCTTTAGGAAAGTCTTGACTTATGATTCTGCAATGGCTTCCTATAGCCTCTGGATCAGATCTCAGCTCCTCACCTTATTTGTCAATCCCAAGATCAGGAAAGCCTCTCGTAGGACTATCTATTCTTCTTTCCTGTCCATTCCCAATTTGCCTGTTGCAGGTCCCTCCGCTACCATATATCTCCCAACAATGATCCCTGCCCCTTGTTCTTGTGCCTGCCAAACAATTCTACCTAAAGGTATCTTCCCCCTTCATCTTAACTTCCTTCAGGTCCTTACCTTGACTCGTCTCTAACAAAACCTTCCTGCTGACTCACACCATCCCCTCATGCTTATATAAGAAGTTGTACTTTAATATATTAGAATGCTTCATATCCTGGTTTCTATCTGTTATCAGTTTCACTGTGGCTTAATGCTTAAGAGTTGGCTTTGGTACAGGCAGACATAGGTTTGAATCCCAGCTCCATAGTTCCCAGCTCTGTGCACCTAGGAGAGTTACTCAAACACCTTGATCTTTCTTCCTAAAATGGAAATAATGGCTATCCCATAGAATCAGATCCAGCTTGATGGAGGGGGGAGGCATAATTGGGATTTACTGTTTTGTGGTTGCCATCTCGAAATTTTAGTAATTTTATCTTTGAATTTATGTTTTGCAATTGAAGTCCTATGGGACAGTGGAGCAAAGGGGTTTCTGCTGACATGCATTCCTGCCTCTTGCTGCTTTTCTGTCTCCCCAGGACAGGTTTTTCAGCTGCCTGCTGCCCCATCCCCCTTGCCCCAAAGTCACCTGGTCTCCCCCTCCCTGCTCCAACCTCCTTGTCCCCAGTGGTGGCTTACCAGGCATAGGAGCCAGAGAGTTAGGCTGGGTTGGGGGCTGCAGCACATGGAAGCAGGGCATGGCCACAGCATCCCTTCCCTGCTGGCAGTGCCATTGCTCCTTGGACAGGTGAATGGCCAGCCACTCCCCACTGGATCCAGGTACCTAGTGCATCTTGGAAATTGTAATCCTCTTTGGGGCTGCCCTTCTACCATAGGTTGGGACGACAGGCCCATGGGAAGAGGAGATACCTGGTTCCCCTTCACTGTTTCAGCCTGCTGGTGCAGTAAGGGCAAGAGGCTAACATACCGACTGCCGTGGGCCATGGCCTGACATGCCAAGTTATGGGGGACCCCAGGCACCCATAGGGTCTGAATTCCCCCAGCAGCGAGTATTCCTTTGCATGAGGGACTGTAGTACTAAAAGTAAAGGAAAACATCCAAAAAGGTTGAGATGGTGGCCATGCAAGGAACGAAAAAGCTCTACATTTCAGCACCATTAAAGCACTTTTTCTTGCTTTTTAAAAGAAGGGGCCCCATATTTTCATTTTCACTGCCCCCACAAATTTTGATGCCAGTCCTGTGTAAAATGATTGCAAACATTTAATGAAATGACACATGCTAAGCTCAATATAAGGGAATTCTTGTTTTTATGAGCAAATATATTGTCTCCCCAACTCTACTGCTCTTTCCCAACCAGCCAAGGTTCTAGCACTTACTAAGTTTCCTGGTCTGATTGGTCTCAGCCAAAGCTATGCTTGATGTACAGTGTTTAAGAGAAGAGTTGCTTTGTCAGAAATTCTTAAACTAATGTCTGTAGGAAGGCTTCATGGGACCTAAGAACCCCTGAAATATCTATCAAAATTGTGTTTTTACATAGAATTTTTCAAATCCATAAATAATACCATATTAGGAGAGGGATCTTTGACCCCAGAAAATTAAGGAAAGAACACGTGCCTGATCATTAGAATGGAAGCAAGAGATGGCATCAGAACAGAAACTCCATCTCACCAAGCAGATTCTTTAATTATTCAGAAACACAAGACTTCGGTGAAATTTAGTTTGCCATTTTCTAAGTCCCAAACAATTCATATTTTATGGGGAAAAAGTATTCAGCTGTTATATTTCATCTTTTTAAATTAGAAAACTTATCTTAAATTCCTTATGAGACATCTTAAGTAAAGCACCGATTGCAGCACTAATTTCTCAATTATTATCTAGAGGAAAATACAGTTATAGAGCAGCTCCTGGAGATCTAGAATGCAAGATGTGTGGCCAAGCCCAGCAATAGCAAATATCATTAGCACTGAAATTAGCATTTCATCAACCATGCACACATCCTTTTTTTTTTTTTTTAAACCAGAAGTGTCATGAATCTTTATATAATAACAGCAAATATAGTGTCATTTAAGAAAGATGACTCTTTTCATTATATCCCAACAAACCATAAATGAACCCTCTTTGATATGTCCAGCAAAATGTCAAAGTTCCTTTTTAAAATGTTTGCATACATGTTCAGAAAAAGACCTGAATAAAAGGGGGAAAAGGTAAAGAGAAATGAGTTCACATGGCTAAGAGACTTCAAAGAGAGTCGGGAGGTCATCCCAGAGGTAATACTTATGCATACCTCAGTAGGATCTCATAGAACACCTAAGTGGATATCACCCTACACTGAGGGACCCATAAGGGCTCTGATGACACCCAGGTCCTATACAAGTGGGGATAGC
>JAQZBX010056547.1:0-18166 GCA_029593785.1 Cabassous unicinctus
AAAAAAAAAAAAAAAAAAGAACTGCTTGCCAATATTCTGGTTCTCCTTCCAGGCACTTGGTGAGATTGAAGTTGAGCAGAGGCATGGGACTTGCTTTGGACAACAAAATTCAGGTGAAAGCAATGTGTGTCATTTCCAGGAAGAAGACTTTACTATAAGTGTCTGATTTGCCCTGTTCCTTTCCAGTTGCCACAATGCGCCAGGTGGTGGCTGCCCCTTTAGCCCAGTCCTCTGAATGAGCACAGCCCCCAACCAACCCACGATGGACGTGAAACATGATGGTGAAATAAAATTGTGGTTTAAGCCACTGAGATTTGGGATTATCATTGCAGCATAGCCTAGCCCGTCCTGATCAATACAGTGACTGAGCCAGGATTAAACCTCTTATCTGTCTCTTATTCATGAATGAATGGGTGAGTATATGATTTTTGTCTCAAGGACAAGACCGACAGTGCTGACTGAAATAAAAAAGAGAAAGAAAAAGATTAAAGACAACTAATCGAAGCAATCAGACAGCAGAGGTCAGAGGAACAAAGTTTTTGTTCCGAGTTCAAAGAGAAGGCGCAGCACCCAGGGAGGGGAGGGGAATGAGGTTCCTAGTGCCGAGCCCTCCAGAGCTCTGCTGCAGCACTGAGGCGAGAGCTGGCTTCTGCCTCCCACCCCAGGGCGGCTGGAAGAATCAGTGGGGAGCAGGTGCCAGCAGGGCCAGCTCTGAGCTGGGCGTTGCATCGCCAACCCTTCTATCTGTGATTCAGGAGCTTAACAGTCAGACTGGGTGGTCGAGGAGAGGGGTGTCTCACCCCAGCTCTGCCTCCCCTAAAATAAGGTAGAACAGGAGGACTATGCAGCACTCCTGTCGCTCAAACCCCTACACCTCAACAGTGGTCACCTGATTAACCATTAACAGTGATCACCTGATTAACCATTTGACATTTCATAATGTCCACCAGCAATTGTGGATTCAAATTCAACTCATCTGTCTCCACTTTGAAATTTCCAATTTAAGTGACCTTTCCAGATACCAAACTTTAATTCTATGCAAATCAACAAACGCTTATCTAGGGCCTATTATGTGCACAAAGCTGTGGCTAGGAAATAAATAAAACATCCTCTCTGCCTCCAGGGACTCACCAGCTAGTGAGGGAGAAAGATACAAGTGAAATGGACCATAATTTAAGGCAGAGCTTGATAAGGGCTACAATAGAGGGGCAAAGGCATCGAGAAAAAAGGAGGGCAAGATGCCGTCAAACTCTCCAAGTCCCTTGAAATGCCAGAACTTATTTGTCTGTTTTGTATTTTTACGGGACTTTTTCTACAATGCAATTCTTATTGTTTTTGCGTCAATAAAGGGTAGTCTTAGGAATATAATTAAGCTTTTGTGATGACTCCGGCAATCACTGTGAACAAGAATTACAGCACCAGGCTCAGAGGCCCCTGCTGTGGGAAGGGCTGAGCCCTGCACAAGAGCTCCAGGCTGCGGCTGCTGCCTTAAATCCTGCGAGGACTGTGTCTCCTCCTCCACCGGTGAATCCTCGCTGCTTTGCCGTCAGGGGTTGAGGTTTCTCTCCTCCCAACTTCTATCATACACGATCGTCTGGGTACTGGAGGGCTGTCCTGCCTTTTCCACTGAGTAAAATGCATCAGCTAGACGATAACAAATTGCCCCCTCCACAGTATTTTCCCTGAGTTTCCAGCTTGCGGCCTGCCCTGTGGAATTTGAACTTGTGCATCCCCATAGTCACTGAGACAATTCTCATAAAAATCTTATAATATTCACATTATATATATTTCTTGTTGGTTCTGTCTTCCTAGAGAACCCTGACTAATACAATACTCCACTAAAACAAACAAAAATCCTTGATAAATCATGTAAAGAATGAGGCAAGAAGAGCAAGGAGCCCTCCGTATAATTTGCATGTGTACATGAGTAATTAAAACTGTGTGGATGTGAAACAGCAGAGACCTTCCTTGTTCTGCCTGGAGATCACAAATGGTGAGTACCATGCCTGGCACACAAAAGGTGCTCAATAAGTGCTAACTGAATATAGTTAGAGCTATCACGTGAGCTGTGTGGGTAAAGAAGGGGGAAACTTGCTCGTAGGTGTTAGGATAGGAACTTGGATATTCTTGACAAACTGGCAGATTTCTCCTTATAATTACATATCCATTAATTCAGCCAAGAAATCTATTCACTACACATGCAATGGGTTCCTACTACATCCCAGGCGTTAGTCTAGGTACTGGGGTCACTGCAGCGAACAAGCCCTCTTGGAGCTTGTATTCTAGTGGAGTGACACAGACAACGAAGACGCAAACACGTAAACTTAAAGATCAGGTTGCAATTTGTACCACGAAGAAGCTAAAGCAGAGTGCTGTAAAGGTGCCTGGGATGGGGGAGAGGCAGGGGGCAATTAGAGTCAGGAAGCCCTCTCTGAGGAAGTGACGCTTAAGCAGAGCCCTGAATGATAAGTAAGTGCTTTCCATGCAAATTCTAAAGGAAAAACATGAAGGCAGAAGGAACGGCTAGTGCAAAGGGATCTAATATGAGAACTGGGACGGAAATGGGAACTTAAGTAATTTAAAATGTGGGAAGTATATTTTCAAATTGACATTTTTTAAAAAAGAGTAATATTTTTTGCCAGTATCTCCAATCTCAATTTGAAGGAGTGAACAAAGGTCACTGTATTAGTCAGCCAAAGGGTGCTGATGCAAAGTACCAGAAATCTGTTGGCTTTTATGAAGGGTAGAAGCTTATAGTCACAAGGCGTAAGCCTAAGTTACTTTTCTGACCAAAGTCTGTTGCCACGTGTTGGAGCAAGATGGCTGCCATCTCTGTGAGGGTTTGGCCTCCCTCTTCCTCTTAAGGCTCTGTGGTCCCAGCTTCTTCTGATCCCATCTGTAGGCTGCATAAGGCTTGTCTCTCTCCCCAGGGCTCATTTTTCTTCCAGGCTCAGCTGCAGCTATAGGCTATCAGGCTCATCTCTCTTCCTGGGGCCTCAGGATCCCATCTAATGAGCTGCCTCTCTTCCTCTGTGTTCTTCTTCTCTGTGTCTCTACTTCTGTGTGAGAGTCTGTTTTATCAGAATCTGAGTCTCACTCTAATGACGTGGTTGAATCAAAGCCCTAATCTTAATTTAATCAAGTAAAAGTGAAGCCTCTGAATTTAATACAATCAAAGGGTGTCACACCCAGAGGAACAGACCAGTTTACAAATGTAATCTATATTTCTTTTTGGAATTCATTAATAATATCAAACTGCCACAGTCACTGATTCTAAAAACCGCCGATTCCTGATGACCCAGGTGTAGTGGGCAGATGGCAGGGTGTGGGCCAGCCAAAGCTGGACCTTTTGCTCATCATGTACTTCAACAAAGCAGGTCACCTCTCTGCTTGTCTCATACCTAAAGAACTGGGCAAATTCCCTTACCCACAGGAGTGCTGATGAGGATCAAATAAGATGTGTGAACGTTGGTGCGGTTTATTTAACACCCAGCGCTGTGCACAGCCTGGCGGGGTAAAGAGGTGGCCACTGGGCAGGATTGGGGCGCCCACAGGACTGGGCCGAGTCCGGCTCATGACCTGAGATTTAACCCTTAGAGGCTGGCTTGGAAAATAAGCCCATGATGCTCACCCGAAATGGGCTGGGATTAGGAATACACAGAAAGGAGGGACACTGGGGGGTGGGGGAGGGCAGTGAGAAGAGCCTTTCTATCTCATCTGGGCCTCAACCCTGATGATCTCAACGACTTTCTCGAGGGGCTGCCGAAGCCCAGAAGGAGCCGCCCCTCACTCCTGACAGCCCAGGCAGTGGGAAGCCCTATTGCCTGGCTTCCAGGCCTGGCAGGAAGGCAAGGTCTGCTCTGGGGAGCCTGACAGGCCTGGGCCAGCTGGGATGCTCCAGGCCCCGTCCTGGGTGGCTTCTCCATCCAGACACAGCCCCTCCTCAGACTCCATGACCAGGCCCCTGGTGGCTGGGGGACGCTCAAATGTATGATGGATGAAACAGAATGTTTAATTTCTCCTGGCTAGAGGACATAAGAGAGATGGTTAGAGCCATAGCAACACACAACAGTGGGTGGGGAATTAATTTCTGCTGATCACATTTGTTTTCCAAGAAATATTTTATGCTAAGGATTTTTTAAAGAAAATATTCCAACGCCAAAAGTGAGGTTTAGAATTTTTTTCTGTCCCATGGACCAACACTACCTCTTGGGGTTTTTCTGATTACTTTTCAATCATTATCAGATGGATGGAGAAATCTTGTGACAATACCTTTTGTTAAGAACACTACATTCCATGGTATTCTTAGTGCTCTGAAAGTAATCCTGCTTTTAACAAGACTTTTTATTAATTCGTTTCTTCTTTCAAGATTCCAGTTCCCCCAAATGCTTTGAAATGTAACTGTTCTCCCTGAACTTTTCTTTTCCTTAGAATAGCTTTCTCCTCAGCCTTCAAAAGAGTTTGATAATAACCAATTTGGAGCTTAACAGCAAAACACATTAGTATTAATATTACCAATTTTCTATCACGTAAAGATGCAAGAATGCCATGAGGTTTTAATTTTGACTAAATTTACTGGCTCGGAAGTTTAAAAGGGAGATTGTTCTTTTGGGTTTCTTAGGATAAAATTGAGTCAAGTTTGTGTCAGCCTGAAAATTTAATTGTGGATATTGTCATAATGGAAATTTCTTACATTTGCAAGCCAGTCCCTTTATCAGAAACTGTAGAGGAAAAAAAGTGTGTATCCCATTGCTTCTTTCATCTAATTCTGTATTCTGTTTTAGTCTTTTGATGTTAATAGTTTAAATGACTTCAAGTACTTTTCCACCACGAGGGTTTTAGTCCTGCTTTCAAACATCTATAGATGTAATGATGTGCTTCCCCAAATGCCATGAGAAGTTTTATGAACTCTTTTAGAACCCTTCCCTGGAGAAGGTGCATTTAATAGAGGAAAATGTCATGTTTCATTAGTATATCCGTGCTCACACAAGTTTAGTCTTCTGAAAAGATAGTGCTTGTAAAACTGAAACCAAAATTGACAAATTGTGGCTCTGTTTAAAAGCTGTAATCTTCAAATGGAGAATCATTCTTACACATGTCAGCCTGCATACATAAAACATTTACTTCTTCCTTGAATAAAAATTCCTTGGCTAAGACTCTTTGCCAGGGAGACAAATTTAGAGAACCAAGTCCTGAGCCTTGGAGGTAATTTAGCTGAATTTCTTGGGATCTGGGAGGCTTTATCCATGGTATGGCCCCTGCGTGATGTGGATATGGAAGCGGGAATGCCTTTTGCACTTGCTGCCTATGCAAAAGAACTTTAGGACATCTGAGCTTTCCATGGCACTTTGTCTTCAGAGTAGGGGCTAGTTTAAAAAAAATCATAAAAGCCTAGTACAGAAAGTCCATTAAGTTAAGGAATGAAGACACAAACAAAAGGGGCTTGTGAAATGTATTCTGCAAATTTAATAAATGGGGGATTACATTATTAATTTCTGACCTTAGGAAAATGTTGTCTCCTGGCCTTGACCAACCTAGGAAGAAGACAAAGGCATGGGAGAGAGTCTAGTAGAGCATTAGGATGGGCAGCTTTGAACTTGATAGAGTATTCAAGTCCTGAATCTACCACTGAGTAACTCCGTGACTTCAGTCAAGTTACTTAATCTCTGTGAGTTCTAATGTCCTCAAACAAAGGGTTTTTGTGAGGATTAAAGAAGATGTTGTGTTTATTCACTTATTTATTCAACAAATACCTGCAATGCTCCAGCCACTATTCTAGATGCTGAGAAGACAGCAGTGAACAAACCAGATAAATTCCCCATTCTCATGGAGCTTACATTGTAGTCCAAGGAGACAGGCAAGAAACAAATAAATGTAGATTATGTTGGGTGATGATTGGTACTATGAAGACCACTCTGGCTACTGGGCTGAGAATAAAGTCTGGAGGGGTAGAAGGAGGGAGACCCAGTTAGGGTTAGAGGCTGTAGTAATAATTCAAGCAAAGATGATGGTGGCTTGGACTTGAGTTGTGGCAGTAAAAGAGCAGGAACTGGACAGATTCTGGATTTATTCTGAAGGTGAAGATGATAGAATTTTCTGAGGGCTTTGATGTGGAATATAATAAAAAGAAATAAAGCAGAGACAAACCCAAGATTTAGATCTGAGCAACAAATGAATAAGTGTTGGTACCTTTACCTGAGATGCAGAAGCCTGGGGGAGGAGCAGGGTTTTGCATGGGTGTGTGAGTGTGTGTGTGTGTGTGTGTCCAGAGTAGGAGATTAAGAGTCCAGTTTGGACATGTTTATTTTGAGATACCTGTTAGATATACAAGTGGGGCTGTTGAGTAGACAGTTGGATTTATGAGACTGGACATCAAGAGGAGAAGTCCGTGCTCGAGATATAAATTTGAGAATGACTGGCATATAGATGGCATTAAAGCCCCAAGATTGGATTAAATCTCCTAGGGAAGGAAACATAGATGTAGAAGAAAGGAGAACTAAGGGTTAAACCCTGGGTAAATCAATGTTTAGAGGCTGGTGCTAAGAGAAGGAGCCAGCAAAGTAGACTGAGAAGAAGTGTCAGAATGAGGATGGGAGGTGAGGGGTGTCAGAGACAGAGAGAGGAAAACCAAGAGAATTCCTTATTCACCATCATGGTATTACACACCATATTGCTTCTCATCAAGGACCTCATTTCACAGCCAAATGTAGAAATGTACCCAAACCCAAGGAATTTGTTGGTCTTACCACACACCCCATCATCCAGAAGCAGCTGGTCTAATAGGACAGTGGAACGGCCTACCAAAGACTCAGCTATGGCATCTTTGGGAGACAATACCCAGAAAGGTTGGGATGCTGACTTAGAGGATGCCTGGAAGCAGCAACTGATACTTGGTATTGTTTTCCCCATAGCCAGACTACATGGGCCCAGGGTTTAAGGAGTGGAAGTGGGAGAGTGGTTCCTTTCATTATTACACCTAATAACCCACTCACAGAACTTTTCTTCCTGGTAACTTTGATCTCTGCTGGTTGAGAGGTCTTGGTACTAAGGAAAGAATACATCTACCTGCAGACATAAAAAGAGTGTCACTGAATCACTGAATTGGAAGTTAAGATAGCTCATTAGCCAAGGGAACTTCTCATGTGAACTAACAGGGGCTCTTGTGCTGGGACAATTGACCCAGTTTGCCGAGAGGAAATAGGGTTGCAGCCTCACAGTAAGGGCAAGAGGGCTATATCTGGAACCCAGGGGACTCTTTGGAGTACATCTTGGTATTCTTATGTCCATTCTAAGTTTATAGAAAACTACATCAACCAAAAAAAGGAAGGTAATTGTGAATTGAGACCTTTCGGAATGAAGGTTTCAGATACCTTTCAGATTGTTTATTCAGGTAAATAATCCCAATTAGCTGAGGACAAGAGAAGAGAAAAAGTTGTAAAGTATCATTTCTAGCCTTGTGACAGTTAAAGAAAGGAGGACTATAGCAGCTATACATATTTTCTTTCCTGCTTATTTATATAGTAACTAATTTCCTCTTTCCCATTACTTTCTATAAGGATCTTGGTGGTGATTGACTTCAAAATTTAGTCTTTACATTACAGATATTTAGGTGGAACTGTGATTGAGCTGAAGGAATAAATAGCTTCACCAGTGTCCAACACAATGACAACTGGGATCTTGTGTCTCCCTTTTGTGGAGAGAGAGAGAGAAACTTCATTTCTACAAAGGATAGTTGCATCTTGGTGAGCTCACAAAGCTGTTGTATGAAGGTCAAAATATGTGGATGGTGGGGTGTGTTTGGGTGCTTGAGGAACCACGGGGGTGGACTGTGCCAGTGAATAAGCTCTTGTCTCTGAGCCCCAAACTCTATTCTGCTCTGTGAACTGGCGCCAGGACTTTAGACTGTATTTCTCCTTTGCCATCTGGATTCCTGTTGATTTTGCCTCTAGAGGCACTTAGAAAGGAACAGGAAAGCTAGAGGAGGGACTTTCTTTTGCCCATTTGCTTTCTGTTCCTGGAGCCACGTGCCAGCGATGACCCTCATTCTGGAAGTGGCAGTTGATTCCAGTTTCCAGCTTATTCCCACACCAGTTGAGCAGTGCCCTCCTCAGATGTCCGAGTTCCCAGCTCCTCAGGACCCCTCCTTCAAGCTTCTAGGTTCTGGTAACCTTGGCCTCTTCCCTGTGTTCCTTCAATCCTAGGGATAGAATTGCTTTTTGCAGTTGCTGTCAGTAAAAACAAACAAAGAAAGATATGGTTCTGTTTTCCTGACCAGATCCTGACCTACCCAGTAGCTAAGTGAAGAAAGTATTTCAAGAAGGAAGACAAGATCAGCTTTATCAAATGCTACTTTATACGCTGTTTGCCTAAGAGAGGGCTGAGAATTTTACTATTGGCTCTAGCAGTTTGGAGGTAAAGAGATTAGCACAGTGCCTTCCACATAGTAAGAGCTCAATAAATGGTAGCTGCTACTATGTTGATTACCTTTATTATTATTACTTTATTCTGAGAGACAAATTTTGTCTGGACCTCACCTCATGGCACCATCAGACTGGCCTTCAGCTCAGTCAAGCATTTATGGGCAGTGATTACAGTGATGGCCCAGGACAAGGGAAGAGGCTACAGAGGTGAGTGGGGGGCAGGCTCCTTGTCCTTAGGTGCTTGCAGTCTAGAAAATAGAGAAGCTGGTGATGGTGTGTGGGCTGGGGGTCGCCAAGACCACTCCCACATCCTGAGATTTGCTAGGACACTCACAAATTTAGCTGTCCTCAGAGATAAGGTTTATCACAGTGACATGGTGAGGACACCCACATGAATCACAAGGGGAAAAGGCTCAGGCAGAACCTGGAGGCATTCCCATGCAGGCTTCCTGATGCTCTCTTCCTCCGTGAGGGCTCACACAGGACACACTCTCCCCGCAGCGATGAAAGCGTAGCAACACGTGGGCCATGTTTCTGCCCAGGAAGCTTCTTAGGACCCATAAGCCAGTCATGTAGGCCCCCTCTGCCTACTGTCTACCCAAATTCCAGGCTCCAAGGAGGAAAGCAGGTGTTTAGCATAAACCACGCTGTTTGCACAAACAGCCTTGGCACAGTGCACCACCCTTCCCTTTTAGGAGAAGGTTTATATCCATGTAGGGAGCTGTCTACCAGCCAAGTTCCCAGGTGCCAGCCATGCATCCACCTTGCAAGCAGGCCTAAGGCCATGGTTTCAGGCCTTCTGCCTTAACTCTAGTCTGCACAGTGGGAATTGTGGACCCTCAAACATCTGAAGACCACATGCCATTCTTGAGATGTTTCCCACCAATCTGGGTACCCAAGCTCTTGAAAAGCCCCAGAAGACATGCATTCCTTTAGGGTAGAAGAGTGGTGACATTTGGACAGCTGGAAAGTAGTTGGATAATTCCAGGCCTGATATGGGAATTCCTGAAAGCAAACTCTGACAGCATGAGCAAAAAGGCCACAAGTGGGCCCTGTTTGCAGAGCAGTCTGTCCACTCAGGTCCTAGACAGAGTGGGAGCTGCCTGCTTCCAGGTCTCTGCCTCCCCGGAAAGCCTCTGCAGGTAGCTACCCCCCTGCTCCAGGCCCACCCAGATCCTAGCCCCCACTTCCCTGAACTATAGCAACAGCTTCTCATCTCTACCCCTGGGCACCCTGTCTCCCTCTCCCTCCAGCCAGGTGGTTTCCCGGCAACACCAGAGCCTCCCTCCAAAGAAGTCTGTCCTGTAGTGACCATGATTAGGTACAATGTACATGTGGCCTTGGATAAGACATGAAAGAACTCACAAAAGTCAAGATGGTAAGATGTACTAGGATGTCGGAGTGGAATATAGTGTCTTTTACTTTGACTCCATAGGGCATAAAGTCTGGTTATTTCAAAACATCTTTGCTGACTCTCCAAAATCTATATAATGTAGCCTAAATTGCCTTCCACGCTACAACACAAGATCCCATGCCTTCTCATTCATTCATTCACATTTTCATTCATTTGTTCATGTATTCCTTCTTTTTTTTCTACATTACTGAGGCCTAATATGAGGCGCCAGGCTGGATTCTGGATACAAAAGCACCACACCATCCTCCCCACCTTGGAGCTAAAGCAGGAGGCCCACCTGTGAACCAAGGATTCCCACCAGATGTGTAATATCTGAGTTGAGGAAGGATCTTCCCCAAGGGAGTGGGCCTCACCCTTCCAGCCCTGACTTCAGACCACCACCTCCAGGTGGCCTTCTATGGACTCCTCTCATCCTTAAACAAACACTGTCTGCCCAGGGTCCCCATAGCTCACAGCCCTAGCTTCTTAGAGGATTTATCAAATCTCACCCTCTGAGCTCTTCTCCACCAGGATCTCACAGAGGGCAAGAAACAGCCCATGTTCTTGATAACAGGAGAGTTTGACTTCCATTGGGCCCTCAGTGCACATCTGTCCAATGAAAACTCCTTATCAGCACCACAAGATAGAGCCCCTGCTGGAACACACCCCCTTACCACCTTCGGGCAGAGGGGAGGGGCAGACACAAAGTCCATGCAGTTATCTGCTTACAGCAGAATAAATAATCCTGTGCCATTTGCAAGGACTTACAGAATCCGGGCCCTGCACTAATAACTTTATATGCACAAGCCCCTGTTGTTGTTGTGATAGATAATATTCTTCACCCCTATTTTATAGCAAAGGAAACCAAAGCTCAGCGAGGGAGATGACTTGCTCTAAGCAATGCAGCCAGTCAATGGCCGAGTGAGAAGCAAACCCAGATCTGAGGGACTTCAAAGCCAGAGTCTTTCACCGCCACGCGCAGTGGCCTGTCCACTGCGTCCTGCATATCTGACAGCCGGACAAGGCAGGGGCAGCTGGGACAGGCTGAGGTGAGGTCGGCACAGCCTCTTGCCCCATGTGGAGGTGACAGGTGACTTCCCAAAGGTACTTCTGGTGCTCGGCTCCTTTGCGCTTCGTGGTGGCAGTGCCAGTCTCCTGGAGGGCAGGTGTGTGTGCTGGCACTGCCTTTCCCCAAATCTTTGTTTGCAGATGCGCAGCTGTCCAGGCCTCAGGGAGGGTAGACCAGGACAGGCTTAGGCAAGTGCCTGCCCCGCCCCTGCTTTCCCAGAGCTGCCTCTAAACCACGCCAGGCTCCCAGGCTCATGCCAGGAGTGGGGAGTGAGCAGGGCAGACCTCCAACACGCTGGCATATTTTTCCAACCTCAGGGAACTAAAAGGTGATGGTCACATCCCTTCCTGATTCCAACAGTCCTGAGTCAGATGTTTCCCATCTGGAGCCACTAGAAGGACTTGGCCAAAGCCCCCATGGAGTCTGCAGCCCATTCCCAGATATGTTAATATATTCTGAAGCCAAAATGTAAATGATCTACTCTGAAAATCAAAGGGGAGAATGTCTGCTCATCCTGTTACTGAGGGGAAAGGAAAAAATAAAACAAAACAGAAAATCTTGACATGACAATTGTTATTGATAATGTGATGTGCTTGACTTGCCTGTTCCTGGGCTGATTATTACAAAATGTGATTTTTAGAATTGCTACTAATCAGAAGGATGAATCAGGAGCCTCCCTGGGAGAGGAGCGAAGCCAGGGGAGATTTCACCTGCTGGAAAATCATCTCTTTCTGTAACAACCCATCCCCCTTGGCATTCCTGCCTCAGCCTTGGGTCCTTCTGCAGAGAAGAGCCTGGAATCCCAGGAATCAGCCAGGAATCCCAGCTGAGGCCAAGGCCAGGACCACCCACCGTAGGAGCCACCCGTGAGTCAGACCCAGAGGCTGAGCTCCTGGCACGGAGAAAGTGGGCTCTTCCTGGTGGGTCGCAGTGGTGTGAGCCATGGAGGAGAGGCCCCAGCTTTGCACGCTGAAAGGACGCTCAGTACTTATGGTGTAGTGGAAGGACCCATGGCAGGGCCCATTGTCATTCTCTGGACAATGATGGCCCCACCCACAGCACTCTGTGCCTGGAGGTGAGGGACAGGGCGTTCCAGCCTCTATACAGAGAGGACAGCCATCAGAGTGGAACTAAGGGGCTCTTTGGATGGAGTGAAAATGCTTCCAGGGTAGAATGTGAGCTCAGGCCCCCCAGGCATTTGGCATCCCCCAGGGGGCAGCAGGGCTCCTCCCTGCTCTCGCTGCCTATACCCCTGCACCGTCATTGCCTGTTACCCTGCTTGAGGGCAGGGACTGCCTTGAACTGACTAATAAAAATAGCATAAGCCCTATGCATAGGCCATCGGTGTGGGAAGGACTTGCTAAATACTAATGCTGGCAATATGTGCAGCCATCTACCAAAAGGAAGCCTTTAAGGAAAAGATGCTGCCCCTTTCTAGGCACCTGGATGGTGACAAACAGGAGCTGGCTGCCCTGACTATTTGTCACTGCGTCCATGCAACTGGGACCCCGAACCTCAAGGGCCCAAGGAGCACTGGGCCCTGGCTGGCTATCACTGCCCTGCAGCCTGCAATCCTCACAGGGACAGCCCAGCCCAGGAAAGGTGGGCTGGTGAGGCGTGGCCTCCTGCAGAAAGAGAATGGGTGACACTACCCTCAGCCAGCATCCTGGGCTCTCAGGCTGAATGCCTAGGTCCTCGCCCCCTTCCTTCTGGCCCACATGTTAATGGTGGTACTGAGGGCTGCCTGGGAGCAGTGGCCCTGGAGAAAGGCCAACAGCTCCTCCACCATAGCAGAGTGAGATGTGTCTGTAGTTATCCCCCAGGATTTGTTTTGGATACCACCAAACCATTTTGATGGAAGCCCAAGTGGCTGATGTCAGACATCTTTTGAAGAAATGTTTGCTTAGCCTTTGGGATATGGTGGAAGCCTTTGCCCATCACAGAGCAGCAGGAAAAAGAGATTTGACATGGTCCATATTCTCCCAAGTATTTTTATACGTGTATCTGCCGAGGGTGGTTGGAAGCACAAGGTACAGAAAGATTGCCAAGATTCGCACAGCTTGAGACCAGCTACGGCCACAGGAAAACCCTAATGAGAAAAGATGAATGTTATGTTTGTTAAGCTAGGAGGGCACCATCGGACAGTTACATCCGCCATCCCCTAAATTAGAGCTATTTGTTCTCATAGAATTAATTGCAGAAATAAATAAAATTTATCTTCAATTTTTGGCATGTGATCTCAAAAATTAGAATTCATGAGTTCACATTTTCGATAACTCACATATAAATATAGACAAACGGATGTTTTAATGCAAATTTAATATACAGTTGTTAAATTAATGATTTTTCTCAGTTCGTTTTTAATTGGGAAAAAACCTCACAGCTACGCCATATAAATCAAACTTGCCCAGCGTGTTTGCATGATAGAGAAGTCAGCACATTCGCGGGCCATGTATCAAGATCCAATTTGCTTTAAATAAATGGCTCCTGTTTCCAGCTCCAAATGCATTGTATTAATGCATATTCAAAACTAGACGTTTCTTTCATGTTTTTTTTCCCTCTCTTGTATTTTGTATTTTATGGAGTGAAAGCATAACCAAGGACATTTGTTCCCATGAGCCACAAAGGTCAGGAATGCTGTGTTCAGTAGATTGAAGACGTAATGAAGCTGCTTCTTCAGCTCCACACGCAGAAAGAAAAGGAAAACCCCCACTATGTAAAACCTGGACTTGGGCTGCGGAAGTCCGTGGACGAAGCCTTCCTGCTGGAGCAGAGGCAGGTGGGTGCAGGTGCAAGGAGATGGTGAAGGACGGGCCCCAGACGTGGACTCTGCTAATTGCTTGCCTGCATAGCTCATCTCACCTCGTGCGTGGTGATTGCCTCTTGATTTCATGCTGGATGGCTATACTGCTACCGGGAGCCTCTTGGTGAGTTTGTGGACCATACCAAAAAGGCATTTTTATCACCAGTTTAATGCCCCATAGCTGACAGGGAACAGGCGAGAAAGAGAAGTGATGCTACCGCTCGGGCATTAAAGGGATCATTAAGCTCTGCGTCAGGGAAAGGTCTTGTTTTCAGTTACATTCCCAGAGCCAGGCTGAAAGTGACAGGTAAGCAAAAGGCAGTAGGGGGCTGCTCACCTTGCCCGGCCAGCTGTTGCCCAGCACACTCCACCTCCCGCCACCTTCCCTGACCACCCTTCTGGGCCGACCCAGGTAGATGCAGAGGGAAGAGCACCCATGAGGAGCCAGGGCTTGAACCCCTAAAACACCTATTGGTTGTACACCTCTGGGCAAGGGATTTAGTGCAGCCTCTGTTTCCCCACTTGTTGCTTTCCAGCCACTCTCCCAAGTGCAGAGAAGTTGCTGCTGACAACTGACCTCTCCGTTACCCCAAGTGGCTTCTGCAACTGAGACTTTAAAATGCTTTCCCCCAAATACCCATTGCAGACCTTCTTTGGCACTCAGCAGAGAGAGGCATGTACGGAGTCTCTGTTGAGCCTAATTCCCAGTCTTTCCGCCTCCAAGTACCCAGGGACTCATCATTGGGATACAGAGTTTGTGGAACACAAGCATTCAACCAGGGGACTTGAAGCATTTCAGGAAATGGGAAACTGTCCTCCTGGTACAATTAACTGGCGCATAGAAATCACCCACAGTGATGGCAGTCTGGAGAGATGGTTCCAGGTTAGGAAGAAATCAAGCGTAATTGAGGGCTGCATAATTTACGGATGACCTGGGGCAGCTGTAAATAATGAACATCCCCAAATTATTATTCATTGTTTTATTAGGCATCCTGCTTCACAAAGAGAATCTCCAGGGATTAAGATGTATTTGTCACAAGATTTAAATGACAGCCACGTGGCTTTTGTCCACACCCTGAGGACCTGTTCCTAAGAGCCTATAAACTCTTCTCTAACAATTAGTTGGCAACATTAGACTCTAGCCCAAGTGAACAGAGCCTGTTCAGCCTTGGCAGGGTCAGCCAGCCAGTGGCGACAGAAGCACACCCTTCTGTTTCCACAGGGCAAGGACTACAGCTTCTCTAGTGCCAGGGATTGTCAGGAACCTACCTCCAGGGACTCAGCATCTCTCCTGGGATGGGACCTGTCCGTTCTTCTGTGTGGTCATGGTGTTTCCCTGCTAGAAATCTGGCTTTGAGATGACAAACCCTATCCCTCCTCCGTTCAATTCAAAGTTCATGGGCTTTAAATATGAAGGAGGGTAGCAAGGTCCTTGAATGGATAGGGTGAAAAGAGGAAGCTAAAATGCCCCACGCAGCAGTGGCCACCAAGGGCCCAGCTCCTGCTGTGTCTACAGAAGAAAAAAAAAATGAGAGAGAAAAACAGACTGCCAAACATGGCGGGTAAAACAAGAGGTGTGACGTACTTGCAAAGAGTGAAATGCTGCACTCAAGGGGTGGGGACTCGCTTCTGCAAAGCCGGAACCCACGTGCAGTTTTCTGGTGCTTCACAAACCCTACGCAGGAAGGAACTGCCTCGTCCCTCCTCTTCTCTCACCCACGGGATTCTCTGAGCACCAGGAGGCATCCACTCTATGCTGGACGTGATAGCAATGGCAGTCCGGAACAACTAGCCAGGTCCGCAGAGAGGCACAAGCAGGAGGTGGGGGAGCCCCAACTCCCCGGTGATAAATGTGTGTGAAATCAGTCTCAACCGCTCTGCCAGCAGCCACCTTCAAAAAGCCCATCCTCACTGTGCTCCAGCCATGTCCCTGAGGCATACTCCCAACTCATTTATGGGTCTTATTCTCCCCACAATCACTTCTAGAGGGGTACAATTTCCCTGGAAAATGGCATACTTGTCAGCTCACCTGATTACAGGGAAATTGCTCAGCTCAGCATCGTGCCCACCGGACAGCACGTGGGACTCTGTTTGGGGGTTTCTGTTTTCTGTTTTCTCTCTAATGCCAAATAAAATCACAATTATGGGCACCCTACACATTTGCCACGACAACATCACCCGTCCTCTGGCCCTTGCAGGAAGATAGTATGTGCACTGTTACCAGCTCGCTCCAGGGTCGGGTGTCTGGGTTCAGACCAACTTCCCCCGCTCACTAGCTCGGCCCCTTAAGCACTGTTTTTAAACCTCTCCTCAGTTCCCCCATGTGTGAAATGGGCCATAAGAGAAGTACCTACCTCAGAGAGTGGAGGCTAGGGTGGAATGAGGAAATGTTGTAAAATGCTGAAATGGCATCTGAGGAAGAGTAAGCACTTTACGTATATTTGTCCCCATAAGTGAGGCCCATCCTTTTGGCAGCTCATTTGGTTCTGTGATCAGAACTGATCTTTGCTGGGTGTGGCTCAGAAGTCATCCCAGTGACAGAGCCGGGTCACTGCTGTGTATGGGTGGTCCATGCATGTTCCTGCACTGCTTTCCAAGGCCGGGTGAGCTGGAAGGAGGAGCGTTATCATGTCCATCTCACACACTGAGGCCAGAGGGATAAGGGAAATAACGTGGTCAAAGTTCCAAGGACAGCAGAAAACCAGGATGCAACCAGGGTGCCCTGACTCATCTGTCACTTTCACTGATGGCTGATTGGGGTGCCAGAAGTTAAGGTGAAGGTAACCCATGCTCTGCCCTCAGGCAGCCAAGGAGACAGATGGGCAGACTACTGACAACTGCCTTGCACAGAAGCCATTTTTACAATGCAAGGTGACGGGCACTGTGGGAGCAGGAAGGCAGGGAGGGCCAGCTCTGCCTGGGCAGTGGTGAGGGGAAGGGGTCAGCAAGGGCTGAGTCCTGGAGGGCCAGAAGTTCACTGGGGAAGGAGTTGGGGACCTTCCAAGTCGAGGCGGCCAAGCATGCAGAGGTACAAAGTAGGAAACGGCGCCACAGCCTGGGAGCTGCAAGACCAACAAAGTACAGAGCCTGTGACTCGGGGGCACACGCGGGGGGACCGGGACTCAGCCAGATCACGAGAGCCCGGTGTGCCTCCACCCAAGGATAGCAGCTATCCTGCAGCCAGCAGGGAACCACTGCCAGGCTGGGGCGAGGGGCATGGATTGGATGGGAAGAACTGTGAGATAGAATGATCATGAAAAATAATTGTACCGAGTCTATTGGGGGACGGGGGCAGTGAACTTGGAGGCTGGAGACAAGATTTGAGCTCTATGTACATTGATTCACTGAGCATTTGCATGGTCCTTTTAATGGTGTGAGGATTATCAGTGAACAAAATGCAGCCACTGCCCTCTTGGAGTTGACTTTTCAATGCAGCAAGAGGCGTTGAAATCCTTACCCAGGGTAGAGGCAGGCAGAGAGGAGGAGGGATCTGAGGGCTAGTCAAGGGAGGCTTCCAGGGATGGCGGTTTTTCAAAACCCATTGCAAACCTGCAGGTCTTAAGAAAGTCTTTCATTCCTCCCACTCCTGGAGAAGCGCCCCAAGGCAACAGCATGTTTGAGTTGCCAAAACCTTAGGGTGGTTTGTTGATACACTTTCCTTATTCTCCATTTACACACATTCAACTTTCAAATTAAAGAATTATAAGTGAGGATCTAGGTGCAGTTGCTGTGAATAGAGACTCGAAATAATACTAGTTTAAATAAAGGAGGCATCAGTATCTCTCAAGCCTGATAGTCTAGGCATCATCAGCCCAGGCTGGTGGGGTGTCAGGGCCTCAGACCCCTATCTGACTGCCTCGCTCAGCCCCAGGGGCAGCCTCACCTCAGGGTCCCAGATGGCTCCCCCCACCACATCTACATTCCAGACAAACTGGGAAGGGGAGAAAGGAGAATCAGAAGGAATGTCCTTTAAGGGCACATCCTGGAGGCGCTCATCTTACTTTGCTCACATTCCATTGGCAAAACCTAGCTGTCGGGAAGGCGGGGAAATGTAGCCACATGCCCAGCTGAAAAGTGAAGGTTCTGGAGGAGAAGAGGGGAATGGATGTTGGGGGATAGCTCTCTGCCTAAAATGGCATTTTTTGCTTTGTCATTGACTAGAAGATGTGTTATGACTTCTCCCCGAAGTGGTCGTTGTTCTCCACTTTTCTGATTCTGGTCATTCTGAGGCAGAACACGGATAGTGTAGGCAGAGCCCTCACAAGCCAGAAAATTGGGTTTAACCTTCACGAGAGATAAATACAATCAAGACAATGTCTTCGGTGGAAGCGGGTGTGGCTCAATGGATAGAGCTCCCATTTACCATATGGGAGGCCCCGGTTCGCTTCCTGGGGCCTCCTTGTGAGGGCAGGCCGGCCCGCGCGGCACGGTGTGCTGATGCAGCAGGACCTCACAGCAAGGGGGAGATAAGCAGACACGGA
>JAQZBX010056548.1:0-18166 GCA_029593785.1 Cabassous unicinctus
AAAAAAAAAGAACTGTGGATGCTGAGAGTATCTGAGAAATTACGTAAACCTGCTGATCTGAACTGTATCTTAGGTTTTGTTGTTTGGTTGGTTGGTTGGTTGATTTTGCCTTTTAAGCCAACAGGGGTGAAAAACATTCTGAGATGGGATGACCTTCTACCCATATGCTCCTGAAAGACCATCTCAGGATCTTTTCCCTCTGAGTGTCCCCACTGTGCCCAGCACATTACAGTGTACATTGTAGATGGATGAGAATATGTTAGATGAATGAGTAGAAAATTAACACCAGGAAGAACTCATTTTTATCCACTGGGACATGTTTTTGTGTTTCACTTTAGTCGACGATAATACCTGTTATCTGTTTAATCCTCACAGTATTGACAGTGATTTTCAGATGAGATCACTGAGGTCTCATGGAGGTTTAGTAACTTGCCCACGGTCTCATAGCTGGTAAGTGGCCGAGGTAGGATTTAACCACGGCTGTCTAGCCTCAAAGCCCTTTGTCTTTCTCTAATACTCCTTGGCCTCCCTCCTTTGTATAATTTATGTCTGCATGACTCTCTGAGGTTGACAGGAGCAGGAATGTGAGATGCAACGAAGCATGTCTGGGGTTCCTCTCAGGACATCTGCTCCTCCTCAACCCAGAAACACCTAATCATTCCCAAACGACCACATATGTCTGCTCCTCCCTGCTCCACTTTCATACTTTCTTATTGTAGATTCTCTGTGTAACTCTTTAGGACAGGAAGAGTGGGACGTTCTTTCAGGTCATAAAAAATGGGAGACTATGTCAAGGTGAAGGGTGAAGCTAAGAGGAAGGACAGAGTAAAGAAATAAGGAAGGTAACATTCAAAAGATTTTCTCCTAGAACTCTGTCAAAATTATTGCATATGGAGAATATATCTTGAATTTTTTTTAGTACTTTAGTAAAAGTTATTAGATTCTTGGGATTTTAATATGGAAATTAAATTTTAAATTGGACTTTTTCCCCCTTTTATGTAACGTTTAAGCTCCTAACGAATATTACCGTTGATGCCACATCAGCACAATGTTAACAAAGCACTTCATAAAAATTATCCATAGTGCCTTCTCTCTCGTGTTCAGTAAAAAGCTAGTAACAAGCTGCTTTCTCAGAGGAATTCTTTTAACCTTTCAGAAACAAAATATTTCATGCTAATTCTTGTTTAATTGGAATGAAGTTATTTTTTTAAAAAATCATTGAATATGGGTTTGAAGTTTGTTTCATCCCTGACCTCTTTAATTCAATCAAGGTCACCTCATAAACTTGCTCAAACAGCTCTATTTCTCAATTTTAAAAAGAGGTAGAGATGTTTAAAAGCATTTGGTGTTTGATTAATAGTACTTAACTGGTGCTTCAGCCTTTGCAGATGCTTTTTAAGTAGTTGCTAGTAAGAATAAAACATTACTACCTGAAAAACTATACTTGTCAGAAACTCAAAACAAATCATTTTAATGAGCAAAGCAAAAACTGCTTTTTGTGGAGATACAAGAACGGCTATCATGCTCAATATCAAGGGTTTTAATATCTGAACAACTCTCTTTCAAGAGGAAAAAAATTGCTATAATTTAGCCATCCACAAGTTTTTAAAATGCATGCACTTTTCCCCACCCGAGGACGCAGAGAAGAATGCTGAGTTTGACAATGCAGGATTTTGTAGGACTCAAACTCTGGGGGTGAGAAGAAGTAATAAGAAGATGTGTCCAGTTGAAGAATGTGGACTGAAGTCATCTGAAGGGATGAAAAAATCAAGAGTTATGAAAATAAGTTTTCAGGTGGCTTCCTTCCATGTTCCCTTCCCAATTTCTGGGCCTGCCTGCAGACTGCTAAGCTCAGCTTGATGCTTTCCTTTGAAAAAAGGGTCATCCGGTGGTCAAATCACAAGGAAAGCGCTGGGAAAGCGGCCTACAAGAGTGAGAATTGCTGTCTTTGAAACAAAGAGTTTCAGGTCACTGGAAAAAGTAAAGAAATAACTTTGAACCAAATGAGGTCAGCTGCCGCTTGAGGTACCTTCGTCGTGTTTCCCGTGTAGCTTAACAAATGATGTCCCTTATCCAAGCCTTAGCCTTCTCTGCAGTAAGGTGAGACTCATCCTAAGAGGGTCTCCTTGATGATGTTGTGAGAAATGACCAATTAAGGGATCCTGTGGCATTTTGCAAATATCAGGTACTGTGAAAATGTAGAATCAAGGCTGGTGAGCAGTAACAGAGGGTATAGATAAGTGGTTCTCGGACCTGGCTGCAGGTGAGAATCATCTGGGAAGATTTACACCAATCTCAATGGCTGGGGCCTAATGCCCAAGTATCTATGCTATTTGAATACTCCCCAGTGGTTCTGATGCACAAAAGGATCAAAGCATGAGAATTGATGGCTGTCAATAGGTGGGAAAGAAAATAAGGCTGAGAGAAGGCAATAGAATGTGAGAATGAGACAAAAGTAAACATGGAATAAAAGATAAAAATGTTTGGTGGAAAGTAAGTGACTGACAGAGGCAGTGATAAAGGACCCAAGAAAGGGGAAACGACGGGGAGGTCGTATATCAGCTTCAGGATAGCATACACGGCATAGGTAGAGAATCCCCTCATCAAGTCAATGCCAGGTGCATTTGGATGATTCTTTGTTAATTGCATGAAAGGCTAGTTGGGAAGAAAAAGAGGAGGGTAGCCTGATGCAGAAAACTGTGATGAGAGCCAGGAATGGAGTCCCTGCTTTTTTCTGACTCTAGGAGAATAGCCAGGGACAGTTGTCTCATCCATCAGTGATGAGAGACGCAGAGGGCTGGGCATTTGCCCAAGAAAGAAGTTCTGAGGAGGCGGAGGCTGGTCTGGAGAGGGTATGGATATGGGCTGGCCTCTCTTCTACAGGAAAGACGCTGGTCCAAGGGTCCTCGGCCAAGGCCACTAGCTCACAAAGAACACAGACGTTCAGCCTGGCCTCCCCAGGGTGGTAGCCACAAAGCTGCTGCAGAAGCAGAAAACTTTTTTCAGAAATCTAGCTGCAAAGGAAAACAATACATGTCATCTAGTAGATCAGGAAAAAAAATGTGTTTTGGAAACACCACCTAGAGGATTTATGAAAGATTCAATCACAGTATCTTCATAGGAGAGGCAATATGCATTCAGAGAGGAACAGGTAGACAGATGAATGGAACGGGAAAGGACAAGACAGAAAACAGAGAGGCCAAGAAGGCCACGTTGGGTAGTAAAAGCTGGAAAGGAGCTGTTAGGAAAGGCTGGAAAGAAAGCATGGGTCAAGAAATGAATCCAATGAAATGAAAGAAGTACAAGACTGAATGTTATGAGGAAAGCTTCGGAAATGGGGATCTGGTCCCTCATGGCCACAGAAGTGGTGCTAAAACTTTGGCATGCATCAGAATTACCCTAGGTACTTGTTAAAATGCAAGCCCCCAGGCCCCTGCCCCGAAATTCAGATTCACAGCATTTGGCTTGGGTCCAGGCATTCTCGCATAACATAACCAAGCCCCCGCAGGCTGGCTATGCAGCAAGCTTTGAGGTCTGTGGGCCTGAGGATCCCAGCAGCTGTTCCCGTCAGTGTCAGCCTACCGTAATTATCCATTTAGAGAGGACAGGGATTCTGTTGGTCCTAATGCCCAATGCAAATAAGCGTTTATGAATCAGTTTCATCACTGGTGACATGGATAATGGGGAGGCAGCTTCCGGGCAGCCCAAGCATCATCACTGCCCCCCGTTTTCCACCAAGCATGAGAGCGAAGTCTTGGTTCCCAGTTAGTAGTGTGGCTAGTCTGGGTTTACATGGGGTACATATAACTGAAAGAAAAAGGCTTTTCTATTCAGCTCATCTTTGTTGTCGCTAGCATTTGGTGTTAAAAAATGTAAGCTTTGTAAAAATAGCTGGTCGCTATTCCTTGCCAAAGGCCATGCCTGGAACTGAGAACAGACGTTAGAGCTGAGCTGACCTTCGTTTCACACATCGTCCTGTGACTGTGTTTCCTGTGGTAGAAACCACCTGTTCAAGTGTGGTCGTAGAAAAAGAAAAGCAACACTTCGTAAGAGGAAGGTTTCTTGAAGAAAATTAGAAAGAAGTGACCGCTTGATAAAAGGGAAGGTAATTTGCAAGTTGGAAGGAGAAAGATGGCAAAGGGATGAGGAAATGAGAGAGGTGATTTTTGTGGAGGTTGTGGGTTAAAGCTTCTCTCTTTGAACAAGACAAACTACTAGCCAGGGTGAAGTCGTGCTAAGCACAGCCCTGTGGAGAGGTGCTGTACCCAAGTGCCACACGCCGTCTGAAGGTGGGGCGCCGCGAGGGCAGAGTCACTATTTCTGAAAAACGGTTTCATTTTCTGATCTATTTTGGTCTATCCAAGTCCCACTGGCCTACAAAAGTCTTTAAAGCCAACACGGGATTAGGAAAAAGGTAGTGCTGTGTCTCAGAAATAGAAATAGGAATTGAAAGTGAAAAAGGAAAAATGGAATTCTAATCAAAAGAAAGGAAGAGTGAGGAAAAAAAAATGTTCCTCACTTAATTTGCCTCCTGTCTGGATTTGGGGCAGTGGGAGAATCCAGCCACCTCTTCTCTCCCTCCTGCTGGTCCTGCCCTACCAGCCTGGCACCTTCTCCTTCTGGAGATTCCTACGCTGTGGGGAGAAGCCCTTCTGGAGCAGCTCTAATCTGCTTCCGCCATGTTGCATAGCTTCAGTTCAGCCAGCTACTGGGCTGGGGGCTCCCTAGGACGGTCGGGGACGGGGCCTGAGACACCCCCTGCCCCACCCTGGGCTTGGCCTAGCATAGCCATTCAGCGAATGCTTGCAGAATTCACTTATGTGTTTCCCTGAGGGCTCTAGAAGCGTCCTTCCACCACATTTTGGATGGCAAGCTTATCCCGTTATTGAAAGAAGCGAGCAAGCCCCTTGCCTTCCCTTATTTTCTTCTGAGGAAAGTGGGGGTGGTTGGGGGAGGTATGCGAGGACAATCATGTAAATAAGGTATCCCGTGCATCCTCACGTGTCAGGAGCCCTGCAGCACCTTGTAGTCACCGACACCAGCGCGCCTGCTGCTGGCTGGGCCTCCAGACTCACATTTAAACCCTTATAATCGCAGGCTCTAGCTTACCTGCACTCTGGAAATTACCCTTATCCCATTGGCCCCACGCAAAGATGGAGGCAGACGCCGCACTGTGCTCCTGTTTGGCGCTCACTAATAATAGCTAATGTGCAGGCTGCAATGCACGCTGTGAATATAAAATGTTATGTCAAGGCTGAGTCGTAATAATAATAATCCTTGCAAAAATGTAGCAGGAGGAATTTCCGTGAGCAATTTGAGGGAGATTGCTTCTTCAGCGGCGATACGGGTGTCACTGAGAAATGGATCGATTGTCCCTAGTTGGTGCCCTGAGAGGCCAACCGGCAGGAGAGCGGCCCTTAGGCTGGGTGAGAGGCAGCCACAGCCCGAGGACCCTGAGGGTGGGGGTCCCCCATGTCTCAGGCCTTCACCAGCCCCTTCAGAGTAGACCTGGGGGTGCAGAGCTCTGCGAGGCACCAGAGCAACGGGAGGAGGCATTTCTGCCACTTTTAGTCTCACCTGAAGGTCAGGACACTCATAAAAGCAGAGCGTAGGTGAGTTTTGACAGCTGGGGTGGGCACTCTAGCCTGAGTCCTTCGGGAGCCTGCAAGGTCAGATGGTCTCTGGACACAGAACTCTCCATGGAGCCTTGCCGTCATGCCCAGCCCCACGTGCTCAGTGGTCAGTGGGTATCAGTGGGCCTGTTTCAGAGAAGAAAGAGCCAGTTCACAAAGAGGGGTCCCTCCGTGGTTTCCAGAGAGTCACAGACCCAGGCCTCAAGACTTCCAAAAGGCTGATTTTAATTTCCATACGGAGCATCCCCAAATTTCTCCTGCAGAAGATAGATACTTGTTTATTTTAAGGTAGGTACTGTCCACTCGCATGGTAGCAGAGCCTCTCTCCAGCAGAACAGGCTTCCCACACAGAGCCAGAAATGGAAAGCTTTGCCTCCGTTAGCAACATGTTGGCCGCTATGGAAGAGTACCTGTTCCCCCTCTGGCCAGCTGCCACTCTGAGGCCACCCTGATGGGCTTCCAACCAGCGGTGAGACCTCCTCCTCTCTGAAACTCAGTTCCAGCACCTTGGACACAGAAATAGCGAGTGTATTTACTGGATCATGTTTTGAGAGGATTAAAGGAGATAGTGCATGTAATATGTTTAGCAAGTGCCTAGCACAAAGTAAGTCTCAAAAATTGTTGGTTCTTTTCACTATTATGACCAAGGAGGTGCTCGGGGCATGGGGACTGGGCTAGGGTCTCAAGGTCTGGGGATGGTCGTGTGGGACAGGGCTGCCTTCACAGGCGCAGACGCTGGAGCTGAGGGTCATGCCAAAGACGGTCAAGGAAGAAAACCAGGATGAGAAGCCAAGCATGTGGTTCCTCCCGAAGTATTGGCGCTTTCTGCCCTACTGCCTGTTTGGGGTACAGCCGATGAAATCCTAGAAAAAGGCTCTCTGTGAGTGTGGGAAAGAAATGTACAGTGCATACGTACACTGATTCCAGAAGGGCATCCAGCAAAGTGGAGGCAGAACTTTAAAACCCAGAGTTCCCCTAAGACACAAAGACAAACAGTTCTTGAGAAATCCAGATATTGTTAGAAACAATATGTTGAAGTGTTTTATTATTTAGTTGCATCTTGCCTGAGCAAGAAAAAGACATTAACATATTGTCAGCTTACCGGAACATAAACCAAAATAACTTTTTTTTTTTTTCATATGGAGCTAATTATTTTTCTGAGGCTGGCTCAGGATGGTAAGAGAGAGATTTTAAGGCTTCCACCAGATTATTTACTTGAAGAAGTTAAGCACATCATTATCGGTTCCCATGGAAACACAGTAATACAGGAGAAGAGGAGGAGGTCACTTTGACCATAATTAATGCAAAGAATAGTGGTTTCTATAGAATTTAGTAAAGGATGCAATGAGATGCTCTAATACTTTTAAACTTTTCTGCAGCAGTGCACTTAATCTTGGGATCAATATGCAGACACCACTGTCATTTGGGTAGTTTTACTAGCCTAGTGTTAATTTTGTAAATGTAATTTAATCTCGTTTAGCAAAATTTTTCAAAGGTTATTATTTCATTTTTGATACAATCAAAAAATTCAAGTAACCAGAATTTTTCTAAGTATAAATCAATGGCATGTAATGGTCTTCTTGTGTATTCCTTGCACATCATTTCTCAATAAACCGTTGATTGGTGACTTAATGATAATCCAGAGATTCAGAATTCCCTTCAAATTACCAAAGAAAGGTTTAATTTTTTGGGGTTTAGTTTATGTCTAAAGTGCCTTATTGTATTCTTTCTTTTTTGAAAATTGGTAATCCGTATGTGGTCACCCTTAACTAAATGTTTATGTTTATTTGAATAGTGGATTTATTTGAATAGTGGATTTGTTATGTAGTATCTTATAGCAGTTTGGCAATTTGATATAGTTATGAATTCCAAAAAGAGATATTGGATTATGCTTGTTCATCTGGGCATGATTAAGTTATGATTAGGGCATTGATTGGGCCACGTCAGTAGGGTGTTGAGCCCCACCCCTTGGTGGGTGGGGAATCAAAGATAAAAACATGGCAAAGGACAGAGTTGGAGTTTTTGAGTTGGAGTTTTGATGTTGGAGTTCTGATGTGGAGTTTGAATGCTGGAGCCTGAGGCAGTAAGCACACAGAGGAGCTTGGTCGTGAGGAAGGAGAGAAGGCCCTGGGAAAAGAAATGAGCCGTTCGCCTGACAGTTCACAGCTGGCCTTGTGGAGAGAGGCAAAGGCTAGAGAGCTTTGTAGTCTACAGCTGACCTTGTGGAGGAAACAGAGGAGCTGAGCCAGAAGAGAGGCAAGCCCCAGGAAGACAGGAGCCCAGGAAACCTTGAACCCTTGCAGATGTCGGCAGCCATCGTGCTCCAACATGTGGCAATAGACTTTGGTGAGGGAAGTAACTTATACTTTATGGCCTGGTAACTGTGGGCTTCTACCCCAAATAACTACCCTTTATAAAAACCAGCCGATTTCTGGTATTTTGCATCAGCACCCTTTGGCAAATACATATCACAAGGATGAATTTTATCACGGAAGCTTGATTACATATGTTTCAAAATTTTAACTCAATGCGATGTTTCAGAAAATACTAAACAGAAAAAAAAAAGGGTAAATGAAATAGTTGATGTTTCTGAAAGAAGTTTTAACTGAAAATTCATATGAAGTCAGAAGTTATTAGGATCTTGTTTCTTTGGGCGCTCTGGTCCAAGACACATCATACAGCCTCTCCTAGGACTCCTCATCTGAGGACTGTGGCGTGATGTGGAAGACATTTACCAATACGTGGCCTGAAGTTAAGTGGAGTCAATATACAATTTCTCGCCCTTTAGCAGATAACCACTTTGCTGCCACATGAGTAACCAAAAAAATTTTTGTAAATATCAAGCCTGAAATCATTTAATCAGGAATGTAAATCAGTTATATGCCCAGATTATAAAAATGTTGATGGAATTGGCTATGGTATTGATTTTGGAGGGGGCTGTGTTTTTTTTTTTCTTTTTAACGTAATGCTCTCACATTCCTATTCCAGGAACATAAACAGCATTGTATCCTGCTTGACAGTCACATGATCACTTGGCTCAGCCAAGAATAAGAACTGTCGGCAGTACAATTCCATAGGCTTCTAAGAGAGCCCCTAAAATAATGGATGGTGCACTTTGCTATATGTATGTATGTTAAGATAATTTATTTAAATAATGTTGCTGGCACATATTTTATAGCTGCTTGCATTTTGCTACACAGATTTCAGCGTATCTTGCAGACTATGCAATTCATTTGGAAAATGTAATTTCCATCCCTGCATACTAATCGATTTCTTCACAAACACCTGCTATCAGTTATGATAATAAAAATGCCACTCTGAATTGAAAAAGGGCCAAATAGAGCTTCCTAAGGAAATGACTTAAGTATCTCTGAATGCTACTAAATGTAGTAATGTGCTTGTGTAGCGCCAACACTTTTTTCACCATTTGCATTTTCTGTAATTTTGCCCTATTACAACATCCCCCTCTAAATGAAGCCTCATAACTGTTTCCTTATGGATCGGTAAACTGAATTGTCAGGAGTTGGTATCCCAACTTGTGGACAAGATTCGAAGTTGGGCTGCAAAGTATTAAAAGCACTAGCACACACTTCTGGGTCATTTCTGATTTTATGAGTAAGGCCCTGCAAACTATAAAATTGGCTGCTCCTTGGTTTTGCACATACTTACACACCAAATAAAATTTCCTTTATTCATTCTCTTCAGCCTGCAGTTCATTCCACGCACCATTGCCAAACCAATCTTCCTAAATCACCAATTTCATCCTGTCCTGCTGCTGCCCAAGCAGTTCAATGGTTCTCAAGCGGCCACCTAGCTCAGCTGAGCCTAGATCTCCAGCCTGACTTGAGAGCCTTCAGACCGTCTCATCACTAGCATGGCCCAACTTTCTCTGGCTGCTTCCAGGCAGACCCTTGCCTTGTTCACCAAGCTTCTGTCCTTTCTGCTCCAGGGTATCCTATCTTCAGTGCTCACCTCTGGGCTAATGCCATTGCCCTTGACTGAAAAGTCCTTCCCCAGTTCTTCGGTCATTCATTCATCCTTCAAAGCCTTCCTTGATGATCACAGTCTGCAATTTTCCTTCTCTTCTCTGAAATCCTATAGGATGTATTCCCTTGTCATATACCTTGATGCTGAGTTACTCGTTTATTCAGTCATTCAACCATTTAAGTGCCAGGCACCCCTGCTGTTCTTTATTCCCTTGAACTTGTTAGTCTCCTTTCAAATAGACCTGTCATGATTAGATTTTAAGCTTTCTTTGGAGAAGAGACATATTCTGTCTCTTCTTTTTGTGATCCAAGATGGCCCAAACAGGCCTGTAAATGTATGCAATGAATGCTTGTTGACTAATTGATCCCTAATGGTTTGAGGTAGGGAATTTATGTTTAATTGCATGTTTGATTAGTATTTCAATGTGTACTGTACATAGATTATCATTTTGCAAAGTGGGATAACATAAAACACTCAACTGTAAAGCTACTATTAACGTAATTTGATGTTTGAGGAGAGAAGTCACAGAGTTTAAGTGTACCTCAGTGAAAATCTGTTGTTACTTTCTGTACCGTAATGTGCAAGTCGTACCTCCAGGAGCCTGACCCAGATCTGGCCTCTGACCCAGGGACTGAGAGGGGAGAGAGAGGGAAACGAACACGTATTGAAAGCCTACTGTGCGGTCACCACCATGCCAGGTCCTTACAAGCCACAAATTACATCTTTGAAGAAGTTTCTGACAATAAGCTTCTTTATTTTCCTTCCTTTGTTCTCTTGCTTACAAAAGTAGAGAATGGATTTTCTGGTGGGAGGTGGGGAGAAAGGATGGGAAGCTGGTGGGAGAGTAGAAGGGGAGGGTGGAAGGCTGGCTTTGAACAGTCTGATAAGAACTCAACACGGCTGGAAGGGCAGAAGGCAGAGTGCCTGGAGCCGGTGGCCTGAGCTTGAAGATCGGTGGTTCTGCAACCACTTTGTCGGATTGGACAAGATGTAGAACCTCTCTGTGCCTCATTTTTTCTCATTCGTCAAGATGGTGGCACTAACAGCACCCACGTGCTAGGCTTGAGGGGGCACCGATGGGTCGGTTCACCCAAAGCTGTCGGTACAGTGCCTGTTAACGTGGTGAGAGCTCAGCCCTCTGTTTCTATCGTCAGAGGGGACCACTAAGCTATAAGGAGGAAACCAGGGAGAGCAAATTGCCCTCTCTCTTTGTCTTGTCCCACTCAGTTTCCTCTCTCATTTGGTTTCAGCTGTTTCTGAAGCCTCTAAGATGTGTAAGACTCTGAGTTAACTTCTTGGCTTCTCAGAAAGGTGGAGGTGTGAGGGCTGAAGCTACACAGCGAGCTTTTAGGTTTCAGGAAGGAATGTTAGAGGAACCACTCAGCCTGGTCCAGAGAAATAGGTTTAATCTGTTCATGAAACAGATGGAACTAGGTTACCATTCTGATGAGGAGTCTGAGAAGAGAATTTGTCCCTGCAGTAGAGCAGGGAGGCTTGGCGTGCATATAAATTCCTCTCCTCACTGAGATGCTACTGCAGGCTTCAACCTGTGGAGCTGCTGCTGATTTGAAAGAAAGTGGCACACCAAGGAGCTAAGCAAGCCTATAGAAGGGGGAGAGTGAACAACAGCGTGGGAGCTGGGATTATTGCCTGGAATGCTGAATGACATCCTTACCTTGCCACATACACCAATTTCTGAGAGGGTGCCTAGGCTTGGGAGAGAGGTCTAGAGACAAGAATCTGAAAGGAATCCATCCTTGTGCCCCCACAAAAAAACATTCACTGCTGACCCAAGAAAAATAGAGGAAAATTCCAGGAGAAATGACACATACACATGGCAAAATAAAAAGCCCCGGGTTGAAGCATTTGATTTTATGCTGGGGGTTGGGGAGGGGCGTGCTAATGTTGAAAGTTTAGGCAGGAGAGTCCCTTTCCCACAGAAAGCCCTGTCAGCCTCAGCCCTGCCTTGTGCATGCAGGGAACTCACTCAGCCCCATTCTGTTTGTCCTTCAGCCCTGGCCGCCCAGGCCTACGCGCTTAAAGAGGAGAACGACAGCCTCCGCTGGCAGCTGGATGCCTACAGAAATGAGGTGGAGCTGCTGAAACAAGAGAAAGAGCAGCTTTTCCGAACAGAAGAAAACCTCACCAAGGACCAGCAGCTACAGTTCCTGCAGCAAACCATGCAAGGCATGCAGCAGGTACCCAAGCTCGGGTTTGTTGTTGTTGTTTCATTTTGTTTTTTTTTTAGGAGAAAGAGATGTGTGCAGGAAACGGAAGGGGAATTGCAGCCATTGCTGGGAAGGGGGAAGGAGAAGAAATGACCAGGGAAAAGCTAAGTTGATAGGAAAGAAAAATGGTAATGACTTTGCAGAAGGGTGTAAGCTGGAGAAGGGCCAACCTAAAGAACTATGTTGAAGATAGATGCCCTCAAAGTAGAAACTAAAGGATAGAAAAGTTTGGCGATTGAAAGGTTGGATAGAAGGTTTAGTCTCATGGCCAATGGTCAGAAATTCCTTGCCAGGTATGATACAGGTATTTTGTAATCTTAGAGCTTTTAGGAAGACAGTCAACTGGCTTTACAAATGCCTATTGAGTTTGTTTGTGTTCAGGGTCAGTGTAAATGTACACTCTATTGGTTCTATGTCTTCTGAATTAGACTTAAGATCTGTCTAGTCACCCTCTATAAACCCAGAGCATAGTTAAGAAATGTTTGTTGAGGGAATGAATGGAACCTCAGAGTTTGAGTGAGAGGCAACTTAGAGAAACGGGACAGTAATTGTGCTTTTGTGGAAGAATGCCAGACTTCATCCTGGCATGCTGAACTTGAAGATGTGTATTTATGGCAATTTTTAGGAAGGAGACAGAAGCTGTGGGCTTTGGAGAAGGGGAAAGGAACACAGACCATTAGGAAATGAGGGATTGAGGGGTGGGGAAAGGCTGAGCATTGGTAATAGGGGAATAGAATAAAAAAGTCATAGGTGGATTTGTGTGTGAAGACATAAATTAATACATAATATTCTTAAGCTGTTCAGGCCTTAAATTTTCTTAGAAAAATACAGCATAAATTATTATCACTCATGGGTCCTTTTTTGGTTATCCCTCTGAATATACAAATCCAACCAATATTTTCTGACAAAAGGACTCTTGCTATTTAAACAAGAGAATTATAAGTAGGATGATAGGAAATTAAAATATATAATGAGTAGGATTTTTTTTTGTAAATTCCCCATCCAAATTGAGTGCTCCCTGAGCATGAATTACCTAAAAAAATGTCTTATTTATTAAAAGTAATGTTACAGAAACAAATGCCAAGCAGGAAAAAAAAAAAATACTTGAGAGGGAGGAAAATAAAATAAAAAAGGAATAGCAGATTGGGATGTGAACAAGTTAATAACCAATGCAATACAAATTATGTCTTAAACATCTCCTGTTACTTTTAAGCAATTTTAAAATATTGGCTTGGAGTCCTCATTGATTGATGTTCACAGTGTGTGTTAGACAAATCAGTGAGATCCAGAGGTCAGAGCCAGCCAGGAAAATGTCATTATACTCATGGCCCAGGTCCCTGCACTTAGAAATCCATGTAGCAGCTGCTGAGTGGGGCTCCTGGGGTTGACCATATGTCCCAACAGTGGGTGTCTGTCACAGCCCTTGCCAAGAGGAGAGTCTATGGATTTCCCCAAATACCGTGACACCAGACCAACTTCCCCCTCATGCAGTGGGCCCTCTTTTCCGCCAGAAAAGATCGTCCCAATTGCTTTAAAAGGAGATAAAACCTTGTGAGACTATTGAAGATTCAAATCTAAATTCAGAGGAGGTAAGGGTAAGCTCTTCACTAACAAACAAGTATGGGAGATGGAAGAGATATCACAACAGGTGCACCAAGGAAGCCCTGTGGCAGGTCCAGAGAGGAGCAGTGTGTATAAACTACCACCTGAGTTACAACAGTTTTTTGAGCTTCTCATACCATTATAGGATCTAATTGTCAGCAGGAGATTGGCTTAAGGTATAAGTGCTAAGAGTCCCATTTCTAACTTAGAATCACCTTAAGTAAATTACCACAACTTGCTTGTTTGAGTCCCACCACAAAGAAACCTGATTTTAAAATCTACTCTCAGTCTATCCATTTTGCAACTGAGACAGCCCCAGTCTCACGTGAATGTCAGTGGGTAGAGGCGGGCTTACCCTCCCGTATATCATTGCTTCAGCAATTGATCTATGTTTGGGAAGTTATTTCTTTAACAAACAAGAGAAAAGAAAGAGCCTTAATGGCCTTGGAACTAGCTGATAATTTTTAGAATTGTGCTCACGTTTATCCAAAAAGTTTCTACCCCTTCTTGTTTTAATCTCTTAAGGATATCTTCACTGACATCACACAGTTTCTACAGGTATTCATGAAGAAAACACGATGGGCAGGATTCCTAAAAATGAAAAAAAAAACCTTGGCTGACTTTGTCTAGACGTTTCTGAGTTTGCTCCTGCATTACACATGAGTCACAATTTAATATTAGAGGTTTCACACAAAGAAAAATAATAGCTTGTATCCATGGTAACCTGGTACCCTTTACCTGATCTTCAGCTGGCAGTGAAGTTAAACTATCTCTCTGTCGCAGGGGGTAGTGAGGTAATTAGCTTTCATTTGTATCTTTAGTAAAGAACATACATATTTTTGAACTCTTATTTCTCTTGAGATTACCATACTGAATTTTTTTTTGGTTAGGTTTACTGAGGTAAAATTTGCATACAGTAAAATATATTCTTATTAGGTTTACAGTCTTTTGAGTTTTAACAAATGTATACAACCTTGTAGCTACCACTCCCACAATCAATATATTTAAAAGTTACATCATCCCAGAAAATTCCCTCATGTCCCTTTTTAGTCAACCCCATCCACAGCCCCACCCTTAGCAACCAGAATATCATATAAATGTCATTGCAGAATAGCATATCATACAGTATGTAACCTATTGAGTCTGGCTTCTTGAACTTAGCGTAATGGGTCTGAGATTCATCCATGTTGTATGTATCAGTCAATAGTTCATTCCTTTTTAGGTAGTTTTCCATTGTAAGGAAGTACCACAATTTCTTTATCTAGTCACTAGTTAATGGATATTTGAGTGATTTCCGGGTTGAGGCAATTATGAATAAATCTGCTATAAGCATTCACTTACAGGTTTCTGTTTGAAAGTTTTTGTGTTTTGTTTTGTTTTGTTTTTTCATTTCTCTTTGGCAAATACTAGGAGTAGGTTTTCTGGGTCATATGGTAAGTATGTTTAACTTTTTAAGAAACTGCCAAACTGTTTTCTGAAGTGACCATATATTTTGCACTCCAGAGGCACTATTTGAGAATTCTAGTTATGTATCCTCACTGTCAGCAGTCTGTTTTGTTTTGTTTTCCACTCTCATAGGTGTATGGTGGTATCTCATTATATTTCAACCACAATGAAATTTAAGTTTCTTTTTCATTCTCATTTGTGAGAATAGGTCAGTATGTCATATTTTTAAATAACCAATTTAAATATCAGAACTTTTTTCCAAGCCTTATGTAAATTGTATTCTGACAGGGCTGATAAAAATTCAGAAAACCACAGGGTACCATCATCAGCTGCTGATCATAAAACTGTCACTAATGATGGTTAGGTCAGAAGGCTCCTTCATAAATACTTTAAGCCAAGGTTCTTAAATAGTGTTAGCCAAACTAGCCTGAAGACCAGCTCTTAGGCCAAAAATCATCGGCCCATGTAGAAAAGTAGCTCTCACATGCTCTTGGCTCCACATCAGTAAGGGCCAGGATTGTCAGCTGTCTTGACTGCTTTCAGCCAGAGAAAATAAAAAATGAATAGGGGAGTGGGGTGGGTGTAGCTTAGTGGTTGTGCACCTGTTTCACATGTGCAAGGTCCTGGGTTCAATCACTGGTACCTCCTAAAAAAAATTGGAGAAAGAGGATTATTATTATTGACACCACTTTAGATAATAAGTTATAGTGTTTTTCTCCTTACACTCAAATTAGAACATTTGCATGCTTTTCTGCATAAGTATTGCAAAATCTCACTAATTCAGGTTTTTTATGTAAGAAGACAAAGAAAGACAATGTTGTTGCTTTCATAAAATAGAAAGTAATCCCAATTTGACCACATATTGTTGGTCAAGAGTTGGTTTGGGTATATGTATATATATATTAATCAATTAAAAAACGTTTTAAAATGAGCACATCAGTGAGTACTGATAACCAATTTAAAGATCACTTAAGAAAGTTAAACATTTCTCTTTGCAATCTTGTTTAAGATTGCTTAGTAAGCACATTTTTTTGAGACAGAGAAAAACTTGGGCTTAATTGCTCCCCAAAATTCACATGTAATGACAGCAGGACTGGTACCAAGGGGAGGTGGTGACTGTTGGGGTAAAATGACTGTGGTGGAGAAGGTGACTTATGTAGGTGAAGGTAGCTGTATTGGTGATGGGGGCTGTGGTAGTGATGGTGACTATGGTGATGAAGATGGCAATTGTGGTGAAGTTGGCTATTGTAGTGATGGTGGCTGTGGTGGTTAAAATGACTGGTGGAGAAAGTGGGTGGGTTGGTGATGGTGACTAGTGCAGAAGGTGGCTATGGTAGAGAAAGTGACTTTGGTGGTGATGGTGGCTATGGTGGTGAAGGTGGCTGTGGTGATGATGGTGACGGTGGTGGAGGAGGTACTATGGCGCTAAAGATGAATGCAGTAGTGATGGTGACTGTGGTGGTGGAGGTGGCTGTGCTGCTGAAAGCAGCTGTAGTGGCTGTGGTGAACGTGGTAGAGAAGGAGGCTGTGGTGGAGAAGGTAGCTGTCTTCGTTGGGCAACTGTTAATGATGTTGACTGTGGTGGTAAAATTTGTTGTAGTGTTGAAGGTGGCTGTTGCGGTGAGGATGGCTGTGGTACTACAGGTAAGAGTGGTAGTGAAACTGGTTGTGTTAGTAAAGGGAACTGGGTTTGTGATGGTGGAGAAGGTGACTATGGTGGTGACGGTTGTGTGGTTGAGAAGGTTATGTGGAATTAAGGTGACTATGGAGGTGAAGATGGCGGTGGTGGTGAGGGTGCTCCCGTGGTGGTGAAGGTGACTGTGGTGGGGTAGGTTTCTGTGGTGGTGAAGGTGTCTCCTGGAGAATATGTCTATGGGGGGTAAAGATGGCTGTGGTTGTAAAGGTGACTGCTTGATAAGGTGGCTGTAGGGCTGTTGTGATTGCGGTAGAGATGGTGGGCGGTACCTATGAAGGTGGCTGTGGTGCTGATGAAGACTTGCTGGTGATGTTGACTGGTGGTTTAGCGACTGAGGAGATGAAGTTGACTATGATGGTGACAGTGGCTATGGAGATAGAGGTGGCTGTGATGGTGAAAGAGACTATGGTGGAGAAAGTGGTTTTGGTGGGGGAAATGATCAAGTGGAGGATGTTTACTGTGGTGGTGATGGTGATAACGAATATGGTTATGAAGGTGACTGTGGTTGTGGTGGTAATTGTGGTGGTGAAGGTAAATGTAGTTATGATGATTGATGGTGATGATAATGACTTTGGTGGCAAATTTGACTGTATTGTAATAGTGGCTGAGATGGTGAAGTGTGCTGTGGTGGTGAGGTTGGCTCTAGTGGTTTTGGTGGCTTTGGTTTTGGAGTTATGGCTGTGGTGGTTAAAGTGGCTCTGCTGTTGGAAGGTGACTGCGGTGGTTATGGTGGCTTGCTGGTAATGTTGACTATGGTGAAAAAAGTGACTGGTGGTGAAGGTGGCTGTGGTGGTGAAGGTGATTGTGATAATGATGGTGGCTATGTTGTTGATTGTGCCTCCAGTGTTAATGATGACTTTGATGGTGAAGGTGACTGTGGTGGTGATGGTGAGTGTGGTGGTAAAGGTGACTGTGCAGGAGAAGGTGGCGGTGGTGGTTAAAGTAACTGTGTTGGAGAAGGTGGCTATGGTGGTAATGGTGACTGGTGAGGTAGGTTGCTGAGTTAAATAAGGTATCTTTGTGATGGTGGCTGTGGTGTAGGAGGTGACTAAGGTTGTGAAGATGGTGGTGGTGGTGAAGGTGACTGGTGATAATGGTGGCTGTGGTACAGAAGGTGACTGTGTTAGTTGAGGTGACTGTGGTGATGGTGACCATGAAGGTGAAGGTGTCTGGTGATGGTCATTGTGGCATTGATGGGGGCTGTTGTGGAGAAGATGACTGTGGAGGTGAAGGTGATAGTTTTGATGAAGGTGATTGTGTTGGTGATGGTGACTGTGGTGGTAAAGGTCACTATGGTGGAGTAGGAGCCTGTTGTGGTGAAAATGGTTTTCTTGAAGATGGTGCTGGTTGGTGGTGATGTCTGTCGTGGTAAATGTGGTTGTGGAAGTAAAAGTGGCAGTTTTGGTGATATTGGCTGTGGGGCTGAAGGTGGCTGTGGTGGTGATGGTGACTGGTAGAGATGGTGACTGTGGAGTTGATGGTGACTGTGGTAGAGACCACCTCTGTGGAGTTGATGGTGACTGGTGGAGACCGCATCTGTGGAGTTGATGGTGACTGTGGTGGAGACGGTGACT
>JAQZBX010056549.1:0-12155 GCA_029593785.1 Cabassous unicinctus
TATTAGTGCTTCTGCTATTTATATATGGGTAGATTGCTTAATAGTTTATGAATTCTGATAGCAACAGCATTTTATAGTTGATTAAACATGCAAGTTATTTACTAAGGTAATTTTTTAGAATTAAAATTTTAAATACAAATATTTTATTTTTGATTTGCTTGGTTAATTGAGGGAGATTGTCTTTTGAACATTTTAGAATGTTATGATAGGGATTCAAGGCAGTTAAGGTAAAATTTCCCCCCTTTAAAAATTGGTTTCCTTTGGGGTACAGGTATTGTGTTTAGTAATGCAATTTTTTTTTCTCTAGTGCTTGTAATACAACAAGAAATCAATATTGGAATTCTTCACAATTTTACAATGACACCAAACTTGATACACATAATATACAAAATTATGAAAATACCACAGTGTTTTTTATCTCCAGTTTTCAGTACCTCATAGTGGCGATTGCCTTTTCAAAAGGAAAACCCTTCAGGCAACCTTGCTACAAGAATTGTAAGTTTGGCATTAATTGTGATTTACCTTGCATCCCTCCTTAAAATAATGTAGAAGAATAGAATTATAAATACCTTTTTCAAAGTAAAATAGATTTTCACAAATAGAATGAACCTAGTGATTTAAATGTTTATGGTACTATTCTACTCTCATGATAGTTGTCACCCTAATTTAAAGATTAAAGCCACACCAGTGCTGAACATTGTGGTTATCACCTCCAGTTACCTCTAGCTCTAGCTTGTATTTCTACAGCCCATTGCAGACGGAGTTTGAATTGGAACCTGGGGTAGAGCTTCTCAAATATCTTCACTCTCAAGCAGTTGGAACAGTGGGTATTGTTCTTTCCATCTGTTTGGTCTTCACAGTACCAGCTGTCTTTTTTTTATTTCTTGACACTGGTATTGCCAGTACTCATCTCTGGAGTTCTCATTTCTCTCACCTTTACCTGCCACTGTAGAAGGAGGAAGGGAAAGAAAAAGTTCGTTTTGCATAATTAATTTTAATACATTTTAAAAGGGCAAAAATTTGACATCACAGAAAGCTAGGTGAGTAAATGAGATGTGGTACACTCTATTGTCTGCTTATGGCAATAGGGTAGCATTTGACTGATCAAAGTTAGGCTTATGGGGAAAATCAGTTTACTATGTATAGATTGCCAGTTTTAAAGTTGAGAATATACTAATTTTAATATACAGAACATAAATTAATCTTTTGGTCATTTGGGGGCTTTAGGTTTTTGCATGTTTTGGAATGAATAGCAGTTGTTCATTTGCTGTAGTTGTGAAGAAATGTCAGTGGTCTGGTTGGCAAAATGCAAGGTCACAGATTTTGGTATATGCCATAGAGTAACAATCATTAATATATCTATCTTGTTAAAGTTTACAAAGCATTTTCACATACATTATCTTCTTTATTTTTACTCTGTGGTTTGTAGGACATGTTTATTACCTTATCTTTTAGACACATACATTTGTTCAAATATAAGTATCAATAATATTGAAATCTGTTATTTTTTTAATTGATACATATATATATTTGAACTGTTTCTTATTTAATAAAGTATGTTACTGAGAACCATATTTGAACCATAGAAGGTTAATCACTATTATTTTTAAGAGGATTTATAATTAAAATTAACTTATTATAAGATGTACTTAATAATTAAAGGTGATAACTAGTTTTATTTTTAGTTCAATGTTTATAAAATTCAAGGAAATATTGAGCATGTTCAAGGATAGTTAAAAACATCTATCAAAGGGCAATGCTTTCTTTATATATAAAGGTAAATGGCATTCAGACTGGTTGTTAGCAACATAGCCACATTAGGAAAGTTCATTTTAGAGGTCTAAGTAAATCTATCCTATCCATACTTAGATAATTAAAAAAACGGAAGGAAGGAGAAGATTACTTGCTTATTTCTAATGCCTCTTTTATATTATTTGAAAAACTTCAGAAAAATTAAAGACTTAGAGTTTGTATTCCCATTTAATTTCTAACTGACTTAAATAATAAACACTTGATTTTTTTTTAATTAATTTTATTTATTTCTAAACACCCCCCCCGTTTGCACTTGCTGCCTGCTCTCTGTTTGCTGTCTTTTTGTTTTTTATTTATTTATATATATTTAAAGATTTATTTATTTACTTTTATCCATTTTTAACCCCCTTCTCCCCCCCACCCCATCTTTGCTGTCCTTGTGTCCATTTGCTGGACAATTCTCTGTGTCTGTTTCCTGCCTTCTCCTCTCACCCTTCTCCTCCTGTCCTCACCAGGATCCGATCCTGGGAGCCTCTGATGTGGGGGAGAGGCACTCTGCCACCTGTGCTACCTCAGTTCCTGTTTTTTTGGCGCGTCTTGTCTTGGCTCTCCCCTGTGTTACTCTCCTGTTACGTTGTCATCTTGCTGCGTGGCTCGGCAGGGCCTGGCGGCCCGCGCACCTTCCATATTTTCCCCTTATCTCACTGGGAGGTCCTGGGGATCGAACCCAGGTTCCTCCACATGGGAGACAGATGCCCAACCATTTGAGCCACATGTGCTCCCTTGTCTTCTTTTCAGAAGGCACTGGGAACGAACTCAGGACCTCCCATGTGGGAGGGAGGCGCTCAGTTACCTGAGCCACCTCCACACCCAACACTTGGTTGTTAACCACTGGATATATTTTTAAAAACCTGTATCCAATTATACTAAATTATACTTTAGCAGTTTAAAAAAGGAGTTTGAAATATCTTACTCAAAAAACCTTTCTTCTGTTAGTGGGTAAATAGAAGTAGATGCTGTCATAAAACATGTCTCCTGAAAAATACGGAAGGAACAGTAAATTAGACATAAACATTTTGCTAATCTTCACCTCTTATTTGTCTCTCTGTCTTTGGAGTTCCATGATCTTGGAATGCAGATGTTACTGATAGGTAAAGAAAAAAAGTAGAAAAGAAAATAAAAAATGACAGAAGTGTAAATGAATGGTACTGTAGCCAGAAGTGAATGGAGAAAAGGTAGAGACAGCCTTAGATTTTCATTTTCTCTTGTGGAAGATAAAGCTAAAAGACTTTTGCTGCTGCTAGATCTGCTAGAACTGGCCAGTTTACTGTAACTAAACAGTATTATGCATTAAATTTATTTTAAGATTATTATTTTTAAAAATTTATATAGATCTTGGTATAAGGCATTTTCAGTCTCTCTTCTCTTGGTTCAGTTTGATTGTAAGTAAAACCTAATCAGTTTATTGTTCCCCATCTTCAGCTTTAGCTTAGCCCACCTTAATTCCTGGGTTTTTGGTGCGTTTCGTCTTGGCTCTCCCTTGTGTCACTCTCCTGTTACATCATCATCTTGCTGTGTGGCTCGGCGGGGCCTGACGGCGTACCCGTGTGTGGGGCCTGGGGAGTGCACCCGCACATGGGACATGGTGGCCCACGCACCTTCTATATATTTTTTTATTTTATTTTTACTGGGAGGTCCCAGGGATCAAACCTAGGTCCCTCCATATAGGAGACGGACCCCCAACCATTTGAGCCACATTGCCCCCCTGCTATATCTCTTAAAGGTTTGTATTAGTCATCCAAAGGGGTGCTAATGTGAAATACCAAAAATGGGTTGGTCTTTATAAAGGGTATTTATTTGGGGTAGAAGTCCACAGATACCAGGCCATAAAGCGTTAAGTTTCTTCTCTCACCACAGCCCATTGCCATGTGTTATAGCAAGACAACTGCCGATGTTTCCAGGGTTCAGACTTCTTGGGTTCCTCTCTTCCCAGGGCTGCGTTTCTCTCTGGGCTTAGCTCCTGTTTCCTCCACAAGGTCAGCTGTAGAAGATCAGGTGAATGGCTCGCTTCTCTTCTCCTGGGGCCTTCTTTCCAACATCAAAACTGCTTCTCAAAAACTGCTTCAAAACCTGGTCTGTCCTTTGCCTTGCCTTTTATATTCGATTCCCCACCCACCAAGGGGTGGAGCTCAATACCCTAATCATAACTTAATCATGCCCAGATTAACAGATCAGTTTACAAGCATGATCCAATTATATTTTTGGAATTCATAGTTACATCAAATTGGCCAACAGTTACAAGGTTGACCAAAGATACCTAAAGTTACAGTCATTTCCCATACAGGATGGTCATATAATAAATCAGGCTTGGTTTATCACCAGCATTCTGAAAACCAGACGTAGGGAGAAAAACTAGGTCTGGGGACATGCATGGTTTCTAATATGGCGAATGTTTAGCCTACCCTGATTATCACGAAAACAGGACAGTGAGAATATTTGTAGTGCACTTAATTCTTACATTCTCATTTAACTAGATGTGTTTTCTTAGAATTTGGCTTCAGTTTTTATTGCAGTTTCTTTCTTGCGTCTTTCAGCTTACTGTCTTGTGAAATACAATCCCTTTCTCGGTCTGTGTGGACTTTATTACTGAACTATCACTGTCGCTTGTACTCAGGGCCTCTGCATCTTTTTCCTGTTCATCTACCATGCCTGAGTTTGATAAGATACCTAGAAGCCCTGTAGAAAAAGGTGGACTTCAAAGACAAGGAACTGAGTAAGAGAAGGTGGGGGAGATAAGAATGAAAAGACTTGAAATTTGGGTTTATGAATCAGAAGATCCCAGTTATTGTTTGGGGAAGCATACTTTTTTTTCTTTTTTAGGAAAAAGAGAGGTTATATTTCAGCCAGGGACGAGTATTGTGTTTGCGTTTATTCTGTACGGTTTTATTTTTTAATACCTTACTAAGGAATAAAATGAAGGAAATCCTTATTTTGATGCTATTCCATCAAAAGGATTTGGTATCATTAACAACAAATCTTTGTTGCCATGCACTAGAACATAGCTAGTAATAACCTAAATTTACATATTACTTTACATTTAAGTTCTTAAATCTACTCTGTCCTAAGGGACTACATAATACCCCCATTTTATAGGTAAAATAATTTGACTCTGTGTGACTTGTTGATGTTCACATAGCTCTGTGGCAGGATCTAAAATGAATCTAAATCTTTAACCTTAAGGAGCACTCCCCTTTCCCGGTCTCCCAATTACCACCAACACACATTTTTTTTTCTTAATATATATTTTAATTTTTGTAAAAAAGATACTTAGATTACATAAACGTTACATAAAAAATAAAGGAGATTCCATATGCCCTGCTCTTTAGACCTCCCACATTTTCCCACATTAACAACATCCTTCATTAGTGTGGTACATTCATTACAATTGATGAACACATTTTGGAGCATTGCCACTAAGCATGTATTATAGTTTATATTGTAGTTTACACTCTCTCCTGCACAATTTTGTGGTTATAGCAAGATATATAAAGGCCTGTATCTGTTGTTGCGATGTCATTCAGGACAATTCCCAAGTCCCAAAAATGCCTTCATATTATACCTGTTTTTCTTTCTCCCTGCCCTCAGAACCTCCAGTGGCCACTGCCTCCACAACAATGATATAAATTCTTAAATTGCTAGAATCACAGTAAGTCCATAGCAGAATACCAGTAAGTTTACTTTGGTCCATAGTTCATTCCCCAATTCTGAGGATTCTGGGATAGTGATGCCTGCTCCACCTCTAATTGAGAGGGGGCTTTGATCCCTTAGGGCCTCTCTTGCTTGCAGTTGTAGACTCTCTCTGTTCCTTGGGATGGTCGTTGGCCATCATCATCTCCTTGTTAGTTGCCCTTGGTGAGTCCAATGAACTGGAGAGTAAGTGTTGCAACTACGTTGAGATTCAAGGCCCAGCTGGTACATGGACAGCCCAAAGATTTAAGTCTCTTGGATGTACACCTATCAACTCTAGTAAAAGATTTGTTTTGAAAGCCATATTCTGGTGAAGGATATTATTTGTACTTTAATAGGATTACTAAGGGATTACTGACATTGCCAGGGGAATCAGGAGTTGAGTGCATAGTCTGCTAGAAATTCATACCTATCTAAAATGAATACTTGGTTTTACCATTGTTTGAAATCCTTTACCAATCTTTTCATTTTATGTGGCTATATAAATCTGCCAGCCATCTACCCCTCTGATAGTCCTTTTCTCCCCCAGCTAAACAAAGGAAAGATTCAATTATTTTCTCCTTCACATGGAAATCTTGGCAATAGATTTTAGAGGTAGGATCAAAGGGATTTGTCTGGGAGACAAATAGGTGAAAATTTGAGAAACACTAGAAATCTATTTTTGCTTAAAATTATAAAAATGTAATAGGATTTGGAAAAATACTGATGGAGTTTTGAAATAAAACTCTGTCTCCATATCTCTCTCTGCCATTTATAGTCTTACCATTTCTTTTTGTCCTTTTTCTGATTTTGTCTTCTTTCGTTTGTATGTTTGTATACTTCCAACTAGTAGTACTTTCTAAATACCTTTCCTTTAAGTTGCCATAATAGCTATTTAAATGACTATATAACTCCTGTGTGTTACTTTGGTTGCTGCATTTATTGAATAGAATATTACACTTCCTGTTTGCAATTTATAGACTGTTTTAAACAGAAATCTAGAAAAAATTTCTTTTTACCTAACGTGGGTTCCAAATTGTTTCATCAATGGGTCATTGACTCATAGAAAAAAGTTTCACTTTTGGCATGAATGTTTTTATAATGTTTAGTTTAAGCTTCTAGGTATGATGTCCTTTTCTATAAAACAAAAATATCAGATGTTTATAGTTTTAAACTGTCGTATTAACACAGTCTGTATTTACAAATGACTCCCCCATTTAAAAATACTATTGAGACCCTCACTTATGGTTCATAAAATAGGCTATTAACTAGTTTTACCCAATCTGAACCCTTAATGATAAAGTTTTGGTTACTTGGTGTCTTAGTTAAGTTTAAGTTTGAAGTCGTCCTCAAATAGAAACGTGTAAATAATTATGTAGACCAGAACAAAACGGGAAAAATGTTTGGGGCTATCAATATAGTTGGGAGGGAAGCGGGTGTGGCTCAGTGGATAGAGCCCCCGTTTACCATATGGGAGGCCCGGGTTCGCGTCCCGAGGCCTCCTTGTGAGGGCACGCCGGCCTGAGAGTGTGCGGTGGGCTGATGCAGCAACCTCACGGCAGGAAACGGGTGTGGCGCAATGGATAGAGCACCCGTTTACCATATGAGAGGTCCCAGGTTCACTTCCCGGCGCCTCCTTGTGAGGGCAGGCCGGCTCGCGCGGCGCAGTGGGCTGATGCAGCAAGACCTCACAGCAAGGGGGAGATAAGCAGACACAGAGAAGAGACTCAGCGAATGGACACAGCAGCACAAGCAGCAATGGGGGGATAAATAAAATAAAATAAATAAATCTTAAAAAAAAAAAAAAAAATAGTTGGGAAAGTTCCAAACCACTTTTATGGCTTATACAAGGGTATCCTTGAATACGTGTATGTCATGTATGCACATATTTACACACTTAACAAAATTACCATGAGCAGGGAGACTTTTATTTTTTTTTAAGATTTATTTATTTATTCCCTCCCCCCTCATTTGTGCTCGCTGTCTACTCGTCTTCTTTTAGGAGGCACTGGGAACAAAACCCGGGACGTCCCATGTGGGAGGGAGGTGCCCAATTGCTTGAGCCACATCCACTCCCTGCTTGTTGTATCTCTCGTTGTGTTTCCTTGTTGAATCTCCTCATTGCATCATCCCTCTGTGTCAGCTCGCTGTGCCAGCCCATTGCATCAGCTTGCTGTCTTGCTCATCTTCTTCAGGAGGCACCGGGAACCGAATCCAGAACCTCCTGTGTGGTAGGCGGGCGCCCAACTGCTTGAGCCACATCTGTTCCAGGGAAATTATTTTGAGTGAGGAAAGTGATACAGAGTATACTTTTGGATGAAATTTCCCATTCCCAACTACCATAGCACACCATAGAGTTAGCCCTTATTTCAAAGATTAGATCAACTTAGCCTTGGGCTTTTAGGCTAACGTTTTTCTGTAGAAATATTTTCACAGAGGAAGTCAAGAGAAAATAGATTCATCTAACAAAAATATACCTAAATTCAAGTTAGAAAGCCTTTATTTAGGATGTATAACATACATAATACTGAATTCTGAATTCATAATACTGAAAATAAGTGTTTGGATTTTGCTATCAGTAATAATTATCAATTTGATGTGTTTTAAATGATATTCTCATTTCGCCATACATAGTCTAGTCTCTTATTCGTGTGTTATGTATCGGCCTGGTTATCTTATAAAGTAGCTATCTGAGACAAATACAAATAAATGTCTATAAAGGTATACATCTTATTTTATAAGTGCTGATTATTTTCTAAAATACTTTTAGGTTTAAAGCTAATGGACTTTAAATATCTATAACATTACATGACATACATGAATCTTTTGGGTGGCCCTGAACAATGTCTCATACCCCAGGAAAAAGAATAGGGTGCATACTTTATATTTCATCAACTTATATTTAAATAGAAGTATTCAAAACCCAATTTAGGAGTGACAGTTGTGTATACCAGTTGTTATTGTATACCTTTTTATTTAAAGGAACTTCCTAATTTAATTGTTTTCCTTTCTTTTTCAGATTATTTTGTTTTGTCCGTGATTTTTTTATATGTTTTCATATTGTTCATCATGTTGCATCCAGTTGCCTCTGTTGAGCAGGTTCTTCAGGTAAGGCTTAGGCACATCAGTTATTATTGGTTGCCTGATGGTTCATAGAATCTGAGAGAGCAATAGTAAGACAGTAATAGCAAGTAGTATATTAGTAGTAGATGAAATTTTAACAGTCAAGTGAGACTTCTTAGTGTTAAGAGGACTTAAGATTTATCCCCTCTTCTGCTCTTATGTTATCAGAGAAAAGAGACTAAAACTATTTATATTACTTTTTTTTCCAGGATCGTTTTTCCCCAAATTTCCCAAGATGCAGTTATGCTAACCCAAAGATACTGAAAAAATAAAGAACATAATTGAAATAGCAGCTTTAATTGCCTATACCTGTTATTTTATTTCTCTTTATTGTTTCTTCAGTCCTTCCTTCTGGTCCCATGTTCCTCTATCTACAAATTACATGTCCCTTGGTCTTAAAACAAACCCCCACATACAACTTTGATCCTGATAGCTCTTGTTACTCTTCTGTCCTTTACCACCTATTTCTTGAATAGTCTATACATGCTGCCTCATCTTCTTCACTGTCCATTTAGTTCTTCATTAAATTCATGAATGATGACTATTTGATTCATACAGAAGAATACACATGTCTTTAAGTTACTAAGCATAATAGTAATAAAACGAACACCTATGAGTCCATCGCCCAACCTGAAAAAATGTAGCATTACCAATATTATTAAGGCACCTTCCTCTAAACATCCTGAGGGAACCGCTATTTTTTCTCCCTCATTCTCTTGCTTTTTATTACACACTTACTATATATATGTGAGGTCATAAAAGATAGTTAAAAAAAAAAACTATCTTGTTATCTGTGTTTTTCTATGACTTGCCCCCCATATCATTTCTAATATTCATCCATTTTTTTCGTTTTCACTGCTATATAATATTCTATTATAGGAATATACTATCATTCATTTCTCCATTCTGTTGTTAAACATTTGGGTTTTCTTTTGCTATATTAACAGTGTTGCCATGAATGTTCTTTTTCATGTCTTTTAGTGTATGAATATAAACAATGACCTATCAGAGGTGGGACTGGTAATGGTTCACTCTAGATACAAACTGTAAGGGGTAGTAACATTGCTATAGAGACTTTAAAAACAAAAAAGCCCACTAAAAATCCATCTGCTTTTTAATATCACCATGTGCTGGCAGTTCTAAACTGTATCAGTGATAAAATAATCCTTTGGCTTCTCCTACCCTTTTCTCTCCCTACCCTGACCCCCAACTTTGCTTACCACTAGGGACAAAGGGTTTCTCTCGTAGTCTAATAGAATTTTGAGTATGTACTCTTTTCTTTATGTTTATTGCTTTTTGTGTTCTAAATTCAACAGACTTGTGTCTCTCAAGGGTATAAAGATACGCATCTTTCACATTTAATCTTTAATCCACCTGGAATTAATTTGTTTCTGTATTACTTGTTGAATAGTCCATCTTTTACTACTGATCTTCAGAGTTATCTCTGCCCTTTGTCACTTTTCCATATATGAGACTGTTGGCCTGTTTGGGGGCTCTATATTTTGTCCTTAGTTTTCTTTATTTTACTCTGTGCCAGTACCATATTGATCAAATTACTGTGGCTTTAGAAGAAATTTTGATATATGGTTGGGCAGGACTTCTACCCCCAGCCCACATTGTTGTTCATCATGATCTTTTTGACTGTTTTTGAGCCTTTCCTCTTCCATATAAGTCTAGTATGTCAAGTACCAGGGAAAATCCTCTTGGGATTTTTATTAGAATTAAATTGAGTTTATGAATAAATTTGGGAGATTATTGATTTAGTCTCTTTCCATGAACAATATCTCTTTCTAGTTCTTTGTCTTCTTGAATATCTTTCAGTAAAGTCTGACAATTTTCTCCTGAAATTTTTAGTTAAATTTGTCCCTAGGGATCTTATATTTTTTGTTTCTCTGATAATATCTATTTTAAATTATATTTTTAACTACTTTTTTATGCTAATTTATACAAATGCTGTTATTTTGGGTATTCATCTTGTATCTAGCAACCTTGTCAAAATTTATTCTCACAATTTGTAGATTCTCTAGGGTTTTCTGTATAAACAGTCATCATGTATGAATAATTACAACCCTTTCTTTCTGGCACTTCAGTCCTTATACCTTTTGTTTCTTTTTTTATGCCTTAATATGTTGGTCGTACTGATAGTGGGCACCCTTGTCTTGTTCCTGACTTTAAAGGAAGTGTTTTTTAATATTTCAGCCTTGAATAGGATGTTTGTTTTATATATACTCTTTTTCTGCATCTATTGAAATGATCACACAGGTTTTTACCCTGATAAATGTGGTGAATTACAGTTGACTGATATTTAAATGTTGATCTAAGTTTGCATTCCTAGAATAAGTCATGGTAAATTATTTTTCATATCTGGATTTGGTTTGCTGTGATTTTGTTTAGGATTTTTGCCTCTAGGTGGTTGAGTAAGACCAGACTTTTCCTTTTCCTTTCTTGTATGTCATTGACAAGTTTGGGTATATGAGTCCCATTCAATGAGTATTTCATTACAGGAATTTTTCCATAATTTGTTTAACTAGTCCCTTTTTGCTGAATAGTTAGGTTGTTCCCAGTGTTTTGGTGATATAAACAATGCTGTATTGCAAATCCTTGAACACTATATTAAGGACAAATGCATATTTTATAGAATATATATACAGAAGTAGAATTGGTTGGTCAAAGAGCATCTGAAATTTAAGTATTCCTAAATAATGTTATAGAACTTTGAAGAGGTTGTCAGTTTGTCTCACCAGGAGTGTATGAGGGTGTCTATTTCCCCACATGATTCATTGAGAGGTTTACATAAGCACTTTAAGTGAAAGAAGAAACCATCTCTCTTCACATTGACATTTTTCTCCAGCCATGTTTCTTCCACTTCACAGCTTCTGCTCTCACTTCCTGAGTATGCAAACCTCAACTCACCTCCCACACATTTGTCAACTAGTCTGACTTCCACCCTTGCCACCCCACTGAAACTGTCCTTGGCCGTGGTCATTAACAACCCTCTTGTTGTGAAGTCCAATGTCTCTATATTTTTTTCAATCTTACTTGACTTTTCAGCAGTATTTGACATGCCAACATTCTTGAGACATCCCCCCCTGGATTTTTGTGATGCTTTTTCTCCAGGTTTTTTTCTACTTGTATGGCTCCTCATTGTCATTCTCTATTGTGATTCTGCTTCCTCCACATGTTTTATAAATGTTAATATTCCTCACATTTCCATTCTTCTCTTTCTTCTCACTCTTTACACTTGTGTGACCTCCCCCATAGTCATGGCTTCAGCTGCCATCTATTTGTTGAAGATGCCCAACTTTATACTCTCAACCTCACTCTCATTACTGAGCTTTAGACCTGCATTCCACTAACATATTGAAGATTACATGGGTGGTCTACCAGTAGTTCAGTCAAATTCAGCATGTCTAAAACTGAGCTCATCCTGCTTTCCCTCAACCTTGCTTCTTTCTTGTTTCTTGGTGCCACCATTTATCCAATTCGGAAATAAATGTGTGTGTGTGTGTGTGTGTGTGTGTGTGTATCCTCCTTGTTATTTCCTTCTTTTCATA
>JAQZBX010056550.1:0-18170 GCA_029593785.1 Cabassous unicinctus
TAAATTCACCACTCAAGAGACACAGGTTGGCAGAATGGATAAGGAATATGATCCATCTATATTCTGTCTACAAGAAACCGACCTTCGACCCAGAAATTCAAGGAGGCTGAAAGTAAATGGCTAGAAAACAATTTTACAAGGTAACAATAGCCAAAAAAGGGCAGGAGTAGCTATTCTAATATAAGACAAAATAGACTTTAAATGCAAAACTATTGTAAGAGACAAAGATGGACACTATATATTAGTAGAAGGGGTAATCTCTCAAGAAGAGAGAACAATCATAAACATTTATGCACCTAATCGGGGTGCCTCAAAATACATGAGGCAAACTCTGGAAAAACTAAGTGGAGAAATCAATGATTCTAAAATTATAGTGGGGGACTTTAATACACCATTATCATCATTAGACAGAACATCTAGGCAGAGAATCAATAAAGAAACAAAGACTCTGAACAATACATTAGAGGACCTGGACTTAATAGTCATTAACAGAACCCTACACACAAATACAGCAGGATTTACATTCTTCTCGACTGCACATGGATCATACTCCAAGATAGACCACATGCTAGGCCACAGAACATCTCTCAATGAATTCAGAAATATTGATATTATGCAAAGTAATTTCTCTGACCACAATGGAATGAAAGAGGGAAAAGGTAAAGACAAATGAGTTCATGTGGCTAAGAGACTTCAAAGAGAGTTGGGAAGTCATCCCAGAGGTAACGCTTACGCACAACTCAGTAGGATCTCACAGAACACCAAAGTGGATATCATCCCAAATAGAGGGGCTCCTGAGGGCTCTGGAGACACCCAGGTCCTATATAAGGGGGGATAGCTCCAGAGATTGATGCCTAATCACTGGGCTCTACTTTGGAATCTGTGCTCCTGAGAGTGAGAGAGTTGGACTCAATAAGTCCTCCCTGCACATGGTCCATCAGTCCCTTCTATTCAAACCTATATGTGGTGCTCGAGTTTGTAGGTGTACTTCCAGAGACTGGAGCCTCTGGCCTGCCCATGTGCCAGCCGAGCCTGGACTCTCAGTGGAGCTGCAACTCCTACTCTACATCTCAAAGAACTCACCCAAGTCACCTGGTGAGGAGACGATGATGATGGACAATGGCCATCCCAGGGAATGGAGAGAGCCTGCAGCTGAAGGCAGGATAATCCCATCCACCGTATCCATGGGATATAAGCCCTCTCTCACTTGGAGATGGAGTGGACATTACCATTCCAGTCCCCTCAGGGTTGGGGGAAGAGCTATGGACTAGAGTGGAGTTAATGGTATTCTGTTGTAGACATATTGTGATTCAAGCAATGGAAGAAATTATAACAGTGAGGTGGAGCCAGTGGCCACTAGATGCTTTCAGGGCAGGGAGGGGAAGGGCAGTTGTAATACAGGGGCTTTTTCAGGACTTGGGGTTTGTCCTGAGTGATGTTGCAGTGACAGATATAGGCCATTTTACATGAGCATATACTGTGGAGAATTGTGTGGGAGAGAGTGTGCTCTACGATGTGAACTGTGGTCTATGCTTGGTGGCAAGGCCCCAGGATGTGTATATTCATTGCAGGTGATGTGCCACACTAATGAAAGATGTTTATGTGGGATGTTATGGGAGGTGTGGGAGGTGGGGATCATGGGAATTCTTGTAATTTCTGTGTAACATTTAGGTAATCTAAGCACCTTTTAAAAATATATATACATAAAAAATTTACATTTATGTAAGCAAATGCACATAGATGCATATATATTTATACATCATTTTACAAATATTGGTTTGTATTGTGAAAAATTTGATTTTTACCCACAATAAAAAAAAAAAGATTAGAGCAGAGCTAAATAAAATTGAAAATTAGAAAGCACTAGAAAAAATAAAAACAAAAGCTCGTTCTCTGGGAAGATTAATAAAATGGACAAACCCTTAGTAGACTAACAAAGAAAAAAAAGGAGAAGATGAAAATACTTAAAAAAAGAAATAAGGAAGGGGATATCATCACTGACCCCACAGAAATAAAGACTACCATAAGAGGACACTTTGAAAAATTGTATGCCAACAAGATGGATAATTTAGAGAAAATGGACAAATTCCTAAAACACACAAGCAGCCTACATTGATGAAAGAAGAAATTGATGAACTCAACAGACCAACCACAAGTAACAAGATAGAATTAGTCATAAAAAGTGTCCCAACTAAAAAGAGCTCAGGATCAGACAGCTTCACAGGTGAATTCTACCAAACATTCTGGAAAGACTTAGCAGCAATCATGCTTAAAATCTTCCAGAATATAGAAATGGAGAGAACATTGCCTAACTCATTCTATGATGCCAACTTCACCTTAATACCAAAGCCAAACAAAGATGCCACAAGAAAGGAAAACTATAGACCAATCTCTCTAATGAATCTGGATGCTAAAATCCTCAACAAAATACTTGCTAATCATATTCATGAAAATATCAAATGAATTATACACCATGACCAAGTGGGTTTCATCCCTGGTATGAAAGGGCTATTCAAAAGAAGAATATCAATCATTGTAACACATCACATAAACAGATTGAAAGAAAAAAATCACATGATCATCTCTATAGATGCAGAAAAAGGTTTAGACAAAATACAGCACACTTTCATGATAAAAACACTACAAAAGATAGGAATAGAAGGAAACTTCCTCAACATCATAAAGGGTATATATGAAAAACCCACAGTTAACATCATATTCAATGGTGAAATCCTAGAAGATTTCCCTCTAATATCTGGAACAAGACAAGGATGCTGACTTTGACTGCTCTTATTTAACATTGTGTTAGACTACTTGCTCAAGCACTGAGGCAAGAAAATGATATAAAAGATATCCAAATTGGAAAGGAAGAAGTCAAATTTCACTACTTGCAGATGACATGATCCTAATCTTAGAAAGCACTGAGAAATCTACAACAAAGCTTCTAGAGCTTATAAATGAGTTCATTAAATTGGCAGATTATAAGATCAATGTGCAAAAATCAGTAGCATTTCTGTACTGAATAATGAGCAATCTGAGGAGGAAATCAAGAAAAAAATCCCATTTACAAAGCAACTAAATGAATCAAATACCTAGGAATAAATTTAAGTAAAGATGTAAATGACTATATGCAGAAAACTACACAACACTGTTGAAGGAAATCTAAGAAGATTTAAATAAAGGGGAGAATATTCCATGTTCATGTATAGGAAAACTAAACATCATTAAGATGTCTATCCTACGCAAACTGCTCTACAGATTAAACACATTCTTAATACAAATTACTACCGCATTTTTTACTGAATTGGAAAAGTGAACTATTAAATTTATTTGGAAGGGCAAGGGGCCTTGAATAGCCAAAGATATATTGAAAAATAAAAATGAAATTGGAGGAATCACACTGCCTGACTTAAAACATACAAGGTTGCAGTGGCCAAAACTGCATGGTATTGGCACAAGGATAGACATATTAACCAATGGCACCAAATTGAGAGTTCTTATATAGATACCCACATTTACAGTCATCTGATATGTGACAAGGCCACCAAGCCCACTCAACTGGGAGAGAATGACCTATTCAACAAATGGTGCTTGGAGAACTGGATATCCATATCCAAAGGAATGAGAGAGGAACACCATCTCACACCTTATACAACAATTAACTCAAGATGGATAAAAGATCTAAATATAAGAGCCAAGACTATAAATCTCCTGGAAGATAATGTAGGCAAGCATCTACAGGATTTTGTATTAGGAAATGGTTTTATTAACTTTATACCCAAAGCACGAGCAACAAAGGAAAATATAGATAAATGGGATGCCCACAAAATTAAAATACTTTTGCACCTCAAAGGAGTTTGTCAAGAAAGTAAAAAGGCAGCATACTCAATGGGACAAAATATTTGGTATCCATATATCTGGTAGGGGTCTAATATCCAGCATATATAAAGAAACCCTACACCTTGAAAATAAAAAGACAAACAACACATTTTAAAAATGGGCAAGTGATTTGAATAGGCACTTCTCCAAAGAAGAAATACAAATGGTTAAAAAGTACATGAAAAGATGCTCAAAATCACTAGCTATTAGGGAAATGCAAATCAAAACTACAAAGAGATATCATCTTACACCCATTACACTGGAGGCTATTAAAAAAACAGAGGACTACAAATGTTGGAGAGGATGTGGAGGAATGGCCACACTTATCCACTGCCAGTGGGAATGTAAAATGGTGCAGCCATTATGGAGAACAATTTGGTGGTTCCACAGGAAGGTAACTATAGAACTGCCATAGGATCCAGCAATCCCACTGCTCGTTATATACCCAAAAGAATTGGAACCAGGGACATGAACAAATGTATGCACACCAATGTCCATAGCGGCATTATTCACTATTGCCAAAAGTTGGAAACAACCCAAATGTCCATCAACAGATGAATGGATAAACAAATTGTGGTACATATATACAATGGAATATTATTCAGCTTAAGAAAGAATGCAGTATCAACACATAGGATGACATGGATGAATCCTGAAGACCTTATATTGAATGAAGCAAACCATGCACTGAAGGACAAATATTACATGACCATACTTATATGAATTAAGCAAATTGAGCAGGTTCACAGAGCTAGAGTCTGAAATATAGGTTTACAGGTGACAGAAAGGGTGAAGAAGGTTATGAGTCAACGCCCATGTGGGCAAAATCTATGATAAGGTGGAAGGGTGTAGTTGTGCAGTGGATAGGCATAACAGTGGTGCAGTGGTGCTATTGGGCTGGGTTGTACTGGCCTGTAAGGGGGATAAGGTGGGGAGTGTGGGTTAGACTGTCCATGAACTGGGGCAACATTTGTGGGAGGGAGCAGGTGAACTCTGAGGATTTTCAGGTATGTGGTAGAAACTACAATGCTGGGAAAGTTCTTTATCAAATTTGGCAGGGGAGGATTACTGATGTAGGGTTTTGGATATGGGGGCACACAAGACAGTTCATACCTGGGGCAGGCTTCTAGGGAGTGTGTAGTGTTCATCTTGTCATAGTATGTTGTATCAGGGGATGTAGACTCACATAATGAGCAGGAAGGCATTGGACTCCCATCCTGGGGAGTCCTGCTATGACCTCAAATAGAGAGGAAGGCGTCTCTTGAGAGTATAGGCAGTGCTTAATAGGGGAGGACAGGCTAGTATATTAAGCCCTCAATGTTGTTGCAAGTAACTATGAATCTGGTCCTTCAATGATTTAATCTTGGTGGTTAACATGGGTCCCAAGTGAGAGGGAGGGAGAAATAGAATAGATGGAACATGGGACATTTTGGGGGCAATGTAATTGTTCTACATGATCGTGCAAGGATGGATACAGACCACATCAAACTTCATCAAAATCTATAAAAGTGTATGGTCCAAAATGTAAACCACAATGTAAATCATTGACCATGGTTAGTAGCATGTTTCAATATTTGTCCATCAATTGTAACAAATGTACCATCCACAAGTAAAGTGTTATTAATAAGAGAAAGAGGGAAAGGGATAGGACATTGTGTATATGGGAATCACCTATATTCTGTACATGACTTTTCAGTATTCTAAAGCTTCTTTGAAGACAAAATGAAAAAAATAAGATATTGGGTGTATAAATGGAGGGAAATGTCACTGAACCTACAAGGTAACAAATCTTACTAAAGTGACAAAATACATAATGCTATTTTTTTTTTATTTTTTACTTTTAATTTTTATACTATTTCAAACTTTTAAAAATTTTTCATATTTTAATTTGTTTTTTTTTAAACCATCATTATTAAATCATTTTCCTATTAATTGTATTCGGTTATTTTGTTGGCTTCAATTTTGAAGAAGTTTTTGATCCCAGAATGGTTACAACTGTGGCAGGGGAGGATCATTGGTGTGGGGAGTCAGAGGGAATGCATGGGAGGAGATTCACCTGGGCATAGCTATAAAATATATGAATGCATTCAGATGTTCATGGGAAATTGTCACAGTGGGTGGAGATCCACATAATAACCAAAGAAGTTTCAAATTCCCATCCTGGTGAGTTCTGCCACACTCTCTAATGGAATAGCAAGAATCCCCTGAGTACAGGGGCAGAGACTACTGAAGGAGGATGGACCATTGATTGGCCCTTGATTGTGATGATTGTACTTTTGAACCTTACTTCTGAAATTGAAACTTAGCATAGTATTATAGGGTACCTAAGAATTACCTCCTGAGATAATCCTTGTTGCTCAAATGTGACCTTTCTCTAAGTCAAAACTCATTATATATATGCATTACCTTCCCCTCTTCATGGACATGACTCCCAGGGTTGAGCCTTCCTTGCACTGAGGGATTACTACCAAGCACCAACTAACAATGCAACTGGAAAAAGCCCTTTACAAAAAGGGGGAAAATGTAAACACAAATGAGTTTTTATGGCTAAGAGACTTCAAAGTGAGTCAGGAGGTCATTCCAGAGGTTATGCTTATGCATATCTCAGCAGGAACTCAATGACTGCCAAAGTAAATATTACCTCAAATAGTGGGGCTCCTGGGGGCTTTGGAGACATCCAGGCACTTTAGGCAGGGCAGACAGCTCAGAAGTTTGGTGCCCTGCAAGTGGGCCCTACTTTGGAATTTACACTCCCCAGTGAGATAGAGTTGGACTCAGTTGTGTGTTCCCTACACATGGCTCTGCTGCCCTTCTCTTTGAACCTATAGTTAGTAATACAGTTGGTAGTTTTATGTCCAAGAGAGTTAAATCTTTTGGCTGTCCGTGTGCCAGGTGGGCCGTGAATCTCAAAAGATTTGCAACACCTACTCTCCAGTACATTGGACTCACCCAGGACAACAAATGAGGAGATGATGACTGACAACAACCATCTCAAGGAACAGAGAAAGTCCACAACTGCAAGCAAGATAGCCCCATCCATCTGTCCCATGGCATCTAAGCACCTTCTCAATTGGAGGCAGAGTGGGTATCACCATCCCAGAATCAGCAGAATTGTTGAATGAATGATGGACTAGAGTAGACTTATTGTGATTCTACTATAGTCTTATTGTGATTCTAGCAATGGAAGAACTTTTATCATGGATGTGGAGGCAGTGGCCACTGGAGGTTCTGGGAGGAGGAAGAGGGAAAAATAGGTGTAATATGGGGGCATTTTCAGGACTTTGGAATTGTCCTGAATGACACTGCAAAGACAAATTCAGGCCATTGTACTTCTTGTCATAATTTACAAAATTGTGCAGGACGGAGTGTAAACTACAATGTAAATTTTAGTCCATGCTTAGTGGTAATACTCCAAAATGTGTTCATCAATTGTAACAAATATACCACACTAATGAAGGATGTTGTTAATGTGGGAAAGTGTGGGAGGGGTAGGGAGTGGAGCAAATGGGAATCCCCTATATTTTTTATGTAACCTTTATATAATCTAAGTATCTTTTTAAAAATTAAGAAGTATATATTAAAAAATATATAAGGAGGATGGGGAAAAGTAGGTAAGTTACATGAAAGGCAGGGGGGCTACAACCACTCACAGGTTAGTAACTTTTGCCCTCATCATCACAGTTTGGTTTTCAGAACATTGTCCCAGACTCATTTTGTTCTTTTGTCCTCCCTGTCCTCTTTCTTCACTTTCCCCACTAGCTGCTGGCTGTGCAAATCAGCCATCACTCAGGTCATACACAAAAACCTTTCCAGATTAGTTCAGCTGGGAATGAACCTGACTTCTCTGGTCCAATAACACTTGACTTGGGCCAGTCAACTAACTCTTGGGTTTCTTAGTATAGTCAGTGAGGAGGAAGGACAAAGTCTCCATGTCTGCCCTTATTCTTAGATGGAGCCCTTTGGGATGTCAACTCAAAGCATGGCTTCACCTACCTGCCCTGAGAAGGCCATGGACTACAAATTTTGTCTCTGTCAAATCTGGAGTTGTTAAACAGTATTCTCAGGCCATCAACTTCTTCTTCTAGATTTGCAAATCTCCTAAAGGGAAATCAGCCCCAAGCACCAGGTATATCACTCTGGATTTCCATCTTTTTACAAGAGTATGGCCTGGTAGTTTTTTACCTGACTGAAGTCCACAATGCCTTGAAACAGATTTATAAACATATTTTGTGCAGCACTACTAAGTGTTCTTAGCAGAAGGTTGACCCAAATTTCTTTGTGCCCTGTGACTGGAATCAACAGTCCCAGGCTGCTTTTAAGTAATTCAGTAATTACATAAAATAATGTTCTGAACATTTTGGTCACCAAAATGTTAGCTTTCTCAAAAGAGCTGCCACTTTCCTAGGTAATTCAAGGAGATTAGTAGATTCAAAGCAAAGTTTGAAAAAAAAATTACAATATGCCATTGATGATATGGCTAAATAAAACTTTATGTTATCTAATGGAAAGTTTTTATTCAGTGACTACCAGTAAAAAAAAAAAAACAGTGCTGTTATCCAAGCAATCACTTTATTCCTAGTTAGAGAGAATTCAGGAAGTATGGTTATAGTGCCTCACAACAAAACTGAAGGTTTAGGATTTATTTTTAAATTAGAAAAAAATATTAGATTATCATTTATGTAGCCAAAATATAACTAAGATGGGAAACTACTAAACAATTAGGCTAGTACCATTAATAATATCATTAAACTAATCGATCTCTTTCAAGTTCCACCATCATGACCCACAGATGTCCATGCTGGCCTCATGAGCATTGGCTCTGAACCCATCACTTTTGTCAATTATGGTTCAGAGTAAATAATCTCATTCTTCCCACCCCAACACCAGGAAAAGTTAGAAAATAAATACCACATTCAACAAAATGTACTTTTGTTTATGTTTTGTCTTATTTTTACATTATTTTTTTATATTGTGTTTGATAAAGATAACACCTTTAATAAGATGTTATCTGAAAAGAAGAGATGCTAACAGTTGGTGCCAAAGCCAGTGCTAAGCTAAGCTTCAAATGAATCACTTGGGAAGACTCCCTGCAAGATGATCTATAATGCATGCCACTTCTCCTCCATTCCCTGGGAGAAACAGAGACCTGACTCTTGCTGAGTAACAAATAAATTCACAGAAAATATCATCAAATCATTAACAACCTTTAGAGTGAAAAATGAGGCTTTAAAACAGCATTATGAACAATGCAAGGCATATTGAAGTAAAGCAAATAGTATCTTGTATGTTTTTGCAAAAAAACATATTTCCATTTCCACAGCATTCTAATATTGTGGAATCAGCAATGACCACCATAGGAAAAACAGATCCTAGAAGTTAACTGAAGAACATATGCTTTGAAGTGGTCCTATTCATGCTATACCATCAGCGTCAATGAATAGTTACTGAATTCTCAGAGAATTCTCAGCATCCAGGATTAGGAACATATTGTCTTCCTAGTGAGATGGTAGAACTCACTAGTGAGACAGGCAGCTTGGCCTGCTGAGCCAATCAAGTGAGATATAATGTCTGTGTGAGGGTGAGAATGCTCATTCATTTGCTGCATTGTTGGGGGAGTTTTAATGGTGAAAACTGATTTGTTACCACCTAAGACAAGTAATTATGGGATACCTCCCTCCCTTTATTTTTTTTTAAACCTACGCATGTTTTGTAAAAGTATGACCTTTAAAAAAAAATAATAGTAGAATTAATGCCACAAATGGTGCTTTATTTGTAATATATGCTTTACATGTGAACAAAAAATCATTCTACTCCCTCTTCCTTTTTCTTTTTAAAATTTCCTATTTTAGGCTAACTTCCTGTAACAGTGATAATCACGTATTAAGTAAGGAGCTCAGCAAAGAGGTTATGCGGACACTTCAGCTAGAAAAGAGCAGAGAAGCAGCAGATTCACCAGGGTGGTATGATAAATACAGTATTTCAGATCCTTTTTTTAAAAGGAGGTACTGGGGATTGAACCCAGGACCTTGAACATGGGAAGCAGGATCTCAACCACTGAACTACACCTGCTCCCCCATTTCAGATCCTATCTGCCCTAAATCTGGGGCTAAGGGATACTGGATATTTAGGGACTGGCCTGGTGGGAAGAAAGAGAGGGGGACTGTGCTCCAGAAAGCAGATTTCTAAAGTGGATTCCAGAGTGGATAATGGTCTTGGCCAGGAAGAAAGGGTTTTAGTGTTATTAAATGTAGAGGGTCAAAGAAAAATGCAAGATTTGGAGAGGCCACAATTGTCAGTGAATCAGAGATGCCTAAGAATTTGGAATATCAAAGAGGTCAGGGGAAGGGGATGGGGGATGGAGGCTGACTTAATTCATGACTATGCCTATGAATCTGGCACTTGTTAAAATGAGATTTTCCCATGCTGCTTTTTAATGGAACTGATAAGAAGGAGCTTTTCTTTTATATATTCTTGGAATACTTTAGCTGAGGCTGCAATAGCAAACACATCTTGGATTTAGGCATTTGGGTTCATTTCTTCCAGCTGAAGTGACATCATCCTGTATGATCACCTCATGGTCCTGAGAAACTCTGATAATTTCTTTGACTATGCCCAAAAATGGTAAAAGGAATTAACTTTTACTTCATTACTGAAGTTAGGTTAGGAAATATTTTTCAAAATCACAAGGGGAGGGAAGGAGAATGATAAAGATGACCTTGGATTCTAAAATCTGTTCTTCAGAGGACCTTGCATACAAGCTCAGTACCCTTCAATGTTTACTCTCTAAGAAGGCTGGGAGCAGCACTCTGAAATAGTTATTGGAATACCCAGGAGCTGAGTACATTCTCCAAAAACAATGACACATTTTTAAGTATCCTTGGAATATATATATATATATTTTTTAACATAAGACAACTAGGAGGTAGAAGCCCACCAGACAGGTGTCTATGTGCATTTTATGTTGTAGCCCAATGAGTGGGCATGGATATTAACATACACATAATCTAATTTAATATCTTAGGTTGGATGGGATTTATTTACATAGTCTCATCTTTAAGCATGTGTGAGTAAATAACAGACTGCCCCACACCCACATATGCACACACACACACAAAGGAAGAAAACATACATTAGAAGCTTTTATCTTATGAAATTGGTTTTTAGCCAGGAATGTATCAGGTTAAAAAGAAGCAGTCTATTCTGTTGTCAGTGCCAGGTTTTCAGTAGAGACTAAGACAGCCTAAAACCTGTTTTGGGCAAAGAGTATTAAGGAAAATCTTACAATCTCCCTTGCAACTCAGAAATGCCTGTTGTTAACTTTAGGCCCTAATATCAGAAAATCTGGTAGGCTGGGACTTACCCTCTTCTTGGCAGGGTTAAGATAGAGGGAAGGACTAAAATAAAGGGAAGTCTGTGCTTTCCTGCTATTCCTCCAGAATAGTAATGGCTTGTTAAGGAGTTAAAGACCTTTGAGAATCTGATAAAAGCAATAGGGTCTCTCTTCAAGAAAAATGTATTTATAAACCAGGCCTCTGGGAGAATCTGTTAGGGCTCTGGGAAAATGCTCTAGAGGACAAAGACTGTAGTGCCTTCTCTTGTGAAAGCTGGAGAAACCAGCACCTCTTTAAATTTGCCCCTGGCCCTGGGCTCCACCTAGGATTCCATCTCACAAAGGGACTCTGAGGCACAATAAACATAAATACAACCACTTGATGGGGTGGGGTTTAGAGAAGTCAGTTAGTTGTGCCTCCATACATTTTATTTTATTTTTTTAAATTTTTTCCTCTGTCACTTTTTAGCTTCCTATCAATCCATGTCTAAAAGTAAAAAGGCACTGTGATTTAATAGTATTAGTAGTAGAGAGAAACCCACAAACTTGGATCGGAATCCTGATAACCATCCAGTACTTTCAAGCCAGTAAAACTATGTTTCAATTGTGAAGTGTATGATAATTGGAAAGAGTGTGAGTTTAGAAACTATCTAAACAGGCTTAGAATCAAATCCTGTCTCTGCTGTTTGTTAGCTTTGCTAGCACAAATTATTTAACCTTTTGGACCTTGTTTTGTTATTTGAAAAGTGGGGGATGACTGAGCCCTCTTTCAGGGTGGTTGTGATAGTGTGTGAGGTATGTGCTTAGTGTAAGGTGGCTCTGATTATTATGAAGGTGATGGTGTGATATGCTCTTTGCAGATTACATGCATGTTCAGATACAATTGTAACCTCTATGTCACAAAACTCTTGAAAACTCCAGTGCCTAATCCAGTTTGGCAGACATCAGTGCTTCCTTGTGACCACTATATGCTGATGAGTATTACAGTACCCTGGCCCCGAACCTGGCTCTCAGGACCAGGATTTCTTTTCTCTATGCTTCTTCCCTTTTTCTCTGTTTTCAAAATGGCCAAAAGTGTGATTTTAATTGAAGCATTTCATCGGACAAAAATAGGTAATTCATCACAGCGACTGCTCATTTAAATTCATCATTCAAAGTAACACACCTGAACCTAAAGGTTTAAGGATATGCATTCTTTTTCTAGAATTTACAGTAAATAGCTCTATCTTCAGTATACCCAAATCTATAAGGTTTGATTTTGATATTTTATGTGATCTTGGAAACTGAAGCAAATGCTAAATACTTGCCAACTTACAATGGGTACTCCATGAAAGGCATGTTCAATTGTTTGCTTTTATTTTTTATTTTTCAACATTCAGGTCCTCTCCTGTAAGCTTCCTCTTCACCCCCTCCCCACTCTACTTGTCTTTCCTCTCTCCCCCACTCCCTTCCCCACACATAGCCTTTAGTGATGATAGCTTTTCTGCTTGTATCAGCTTAGTTTGAAGAAGGCATATGAATAAATTATCATTGCTCCCTTGTAACAAAGTTTCTTCAGATATATAGGCAAATGAGAAGTCCTGGATCCAGAAAGTAAAGATGTTTAAAATTCGCTTTTGCTTGCTTTGCTTGCCTTACAGCAAATAATACATTCCAGAGTTTGCTCCAGAGGGAAGAAGGTAATAGGTTATCTATGTATAAAGGGAGTGTTTGCTCTAAGATTGTTTCCCTCTTAAATAGATAGCACTTTTTATTTTGTTATTTAAATGCAATCATGTAAGCTATTAATACATACAGTATGTTAGACCCTGGTATAGAACAGTATAATATGAGATGTACTTATTTCTAGATGTTTTACACAGACATTCCTTCCTTTCCCCTCTAGGACACTTGGCAGTGTCCCCACACAGGCTCCTCCACGTCTTGAAGCAAACTCCTCATCACAAATCATCTGCCCAGATGGGGTCACCTCAGCAAACTTTTACCCTGAAACTTGGGTTTATATACATCCATCTCAGGACTTACTTAATCCAAGTGCCTGTTTCTGCAGAGGACAAAAGTTATCAAATCATTTAAAATCTCTTTCATAAAACTGTGCCTGAATTTAAATATAGAATTTTGCAAATATTGAGAGTCCAAAACCAGTTTCTTTGGGATAAATATAAAAGCTGAATCAGAAGTGTGAAAAGTTGGAGGGAGCTTTTCTTTAACATAGCAATGATAGAACAAGATGGTAAGTGCTTGTATAACACATAATATGTTCATTTTTTCCATATATTAACTCTAATCCTCACAACAGGCCTATAAGAAGGACTATTACAATTAAATATTACAGAGAGGAAGCTGAATCACAGAGAAGTTTGATAACTTGCCACATGTCATACATAGTAGTAAAATATGTTGCTGGAATTTTAACCCTGGCAGTCTAGCACCAGAGCCTTGCTCTTAGTTACTTTACTGTGTTGCCTCTCAAACAAATTACTGTGCATGTGTAGTACAAAAGGAATACATGCAGGTCTCAGGAATCTCAGAAGTAAGAGACACTCAGGTCAGTGGAGTTTCACAAGGAAGGTGGCACCCTGAGGAACGTAGGCTGTGAGAACTAATAGGAAGTGGAACAGAAAGAAAGCCCACAGGTGGTAGAGAAAGGCTCTTCCACAGTGCGAAAGAATAAGTTTAAACTTTTAATGTGGCATTTGGTGGCATTTTTCCCTTGATAGTCACTTTAGCATTTCCCCCTCTTTAAAACTGAAGAGAAGTTTTTGACTATGTTATGCCTCTTAAATTGATCTGTAATTCCTTCTTCTAAATTCCCTATCTGCTTTTTGCATTAGGAAAAAGAAATATATGAACAGGAAAATGCTTGGCTGTAACAGAATCATAAACAAGAGACATTTATTTCATGGAACATCCCAGGATGTGGTAGATGGAATCTGCAAGCACCACTTTGGTGCTCAAGTCTGTGGAAAACATGCTACCATGTTTGGACAAGGCAGTTATTTTGCAAAGAAGGCAAGCCACTCTCATAGCTTTTCTAAGAAGTCCTCCAAAGGAGTCCATTTCATGTTCCTGGCCAAAGTTCTGACTGTCAGATACACGATGGGCAGTCACGGCATGAGAAGGCCATCTCCTGTCAATCCCACCAGTGTCACCAGTGACCTGTATGACCCTTGTGTGGATAATTTCTTTGAGCCTCAGATTTTTGTCATTTTTAATGATGACCAGAGTTATCCTTATTTTGTTATCCAATATGAAGTCAGTAACACTGTTTCCATTTGAAAAAATTTTGGTACTGCTAAATTATTTGATATGGACTCAATCCAGCATTTGTAGCAGGTTTTGAATGGGTGGGACTGGGTGGGGAACAACATTGGACAGTAATAGGGCACTTTCCAGACCCATTTTTTTTTTTAAGTAATAGAAAGTGAGGGCTTTGTTTTTGTTTTGTCTTTTTAAGAAAAACACATGTTTTAAAATGACCACTTATTCCTTAATTATTTACTAATTGTTGTTGGTATACTTGGTGTGGAAAAGACTATACAGATCACATATTTTTTAATTCACACTCATACATATAGGCATCAGTGCTATTAGAAGCATTTTAAAGAGAGAGAGAGAGAGACAATGAACATCAGCCTAACTGGTTAAATGTGGCTTGGCCTGGTAGAAACTAGGCCACATGAAATGGAGGCCATAAGCAAAGTGAGGTTTGTGTTTATTTACAGTGATAAAACTGACTGGACCTGGTACCACCATGCTTGTTCCCTATCCAAAGTCTCACTGCTGTGGGTTAGGATAAGTGCATAAATTGCTGGTGGGTGGAAAGAAATTTTTATTTCTATCAGCAGGACTGAAATCTATCACCCAACCAGAGAACATCAATGACTTTAACTCTTTCGCAGAGTTTGCCTAAAAATCTGTTCTGTTTAGGGGAAGTTATATAAAAAAAAAAAAAAAGGGAAATATCCAGCAAAATTTTTCACTAACCAGTTATATGAAATGTGATTCTTATGCTGTTTAAATATTAGCCATGGAAAAGTTCATCTCTTCCATTGTCATCCACGCCAATTTGCAAGAGTTAGGCTGCTAATTTGGATAAAGCCAGTTTTGAGGATTAGAAGTATTTTTTTTGGAATTCCAGGCCTAGCCCCTGACTGAAGATTTTGGAGAAAGGAAGTAGATCTGCAACTGAATTCATAATAAAGTTTACTACTGTGTTTTGCACAAAGCAGACTCAAAAGTATTTGTTGACCTGGAATTATTTTTAAGGGTGGTAATCCCACCCCTAGGCCTTCTTTGCCAGGTGCAGCTGGATTCCCTGGCTGATTCTGTATCTTAACATTACTTATTTAACAGAAACACAAACTTGGAAATTGTGCCACTGGCCCAGCTGGAGCACTGTTACGTGAATATGCTGATGCCTTAGTTTAAAAGGGTAGCAGCTAGGTATACTTCATCCTAAGCAAAGCAAATACTTAGATTTACAAAAGTGAAAGTGGTTATTCACAAAAAATTCACTATCTAATTCCTTCAGATACCAAGCTCTCCTAGAATGCTTGCAATTACTTCATTTACATGTAACTTTTCAGGAACTTCTGTGTTGTTTAAAGCAAGATACATCTGTACTGATGTCTCTGAATCAGTGTGTTTAAGCACTTATCAGGGCTTCCACACAGTTCTTTATTTTGCCCTAGTTGTGATCCTGTTTTTTGCTGCCATTGGCATAAAACAGCCAACTGTGGCTGTTACTTTGAGTCAGTTGTTCTTTTGTTTGATTATAACTTGTAAACCAGTGATTCCCGATCTTTTTCAAGTTGACACCTTACTATTACTTATTTGATTTTATTAAACATGTTCCTTTTTTTCTCCCTAAGGGAAAAAAAGCTTTATGACATATTTATTTTTTTAATAAAAATTGCAAAAATAAAAGTTCTGGTAATTCTTTAAAATTTCTTGTTGTGCTGATTCCATTTAAGATAACTGAATTCAACACATAGTCAATGATCTGTAAATGCTGGTCTGTTGGTTGGTTGGGTGGGTGGGTGGATGGTTGGATAGTTGGTTGTTTGTTGGATTTGGATGAATGTGTGATTGAATGGCTAAACAAATCTAACCAGAAATGTTGCTTAAAATTTTCTCTTCTGGGAATCGGCAGAAAATGAAATTTCTGGAAGTTAAGTATAAATTACAAAAGAATAGTGAATATTTCATTTTGCATATAAGTATTTGGGGAAAGGGGGCATGTTTTATACTAGCAAATGGCTATAGAGAGAAAAATTTGAGCAGGTTGCCCTTTTGACAGGTGCTAAAAGAAGTACAAAAGAAACTAGAAGTTGTCAACTCTCAAGTACCTTAGCCAACTAAAAGTCAAATGATTGGTAAATGTGAGCATTGTTGACTGTATTTTACCCCTGCTTTAATAATTTTTAAATCCCTGGATGGTATTTTATGTTGTTTTAACTAAGCAAGAATAGTGGAGTCAGGCTAAATTTTGTAATGGTTCCATGGATTTAAAATATACTGAAAGGCCTTCAGTAATTCTTTTCCCCTGCAGGCTCAGCTGTAATTTATACTGTTTCAGAGAGCCACAACTTAATTTAAACTGTGGTTAAGATTTATAAAAAAAGAAAGTCTGCAAATTCCCTGAGATAGTCCAATGCCATACAATCCTACATAGACGGGAAGGATTTTTTCTTATGTGTGCAAAGTTTATAAATATAAACTTGTAATTATAAATTCTAAAACCTGATTCTGTGCTTTTTGCTACAATTCTGTTTGTTTTAGTAAAGGATTATTTAGTTATAAAAATAATCATTTGGGCCTAGAATACTGATCTATAAAGAGTAATTTTTATTATACTATGTATGAAAATTACTAAAAAAATTTATTCAACACCTAATTAGTACCTTATTGTTAATTTTTGTCAGAGGTTTTTGTTTTTTTCCCCTTCATTTAAGAGAGGTAAGAAGACCACAAAATATTTCTAGTTTCATTAATTGGGAATCAAAAGATTGCATTTAGAAAATGCATTGTGGCAGTTTTCTAGACTTTAATCCATATGACTCATCTTATTGCTATTGTGGCATTGATTTTCTTTAATTAAATAATAAGCTCTTCTATTATAAATATACTGTAACTTTGGGCAAGTAACTTAACATTTCATGTGGTTAGTTTTCTTATCTTTGAAATGGACTTTTTTTTTAAGGCTACAAATGATAAGAATGTTCCAAGTTTGAGACCCTACAGTGTGAAAACTTTTGGAAAGTGCTATATAAGCAACTGTTAGTGTTTAGTTACATTTTAAAATCTAGATCCACATTTTTCAAAGGGATGATTTTTATATGTGAAATATATCACAGTAAAAACAAAAACAAATAGGCTCTAAATATTTATCATATAGAGTCTAATCAGGACTAAATTATATAAAACGATTGTAAGCTTTGCTTTATTGTCTATCAAGAATTTGAAGAACTCAGATTTGAAGGTTTCATCAATCTACATTAATTTGAAAGGCAGTATAACTATTTCATTGCATTTTATGCTTTATCTTATGAAAATAAAGAGTGAACTGAGATTATTTTCCTTTTGTTTACAGTTTTGCTCTAAATCTTATTCTAATATAGAAATGGATTCCAGCCCTGGCTCAACTATTTAATAGCTTTGTGAACTCTATAGCCCTCAGATACAGGAATGAAGAAGTCAGGCAGACATATCTTTTGTTTTGGCCTGATCATTCATTCAATTTTATTTTCTGGAGGTTCTGGGGATTGAACCTAGTCTCTCATCCATAAGAAGCAGGTGCTCAACCACTGAGCTACATCTGCTCCCCAATGAGAGTCAGTTTTTTCATTTGTTGTGTTTGTTTTGTTAGGAAGTACTGGGGGTCGAACCGGGGACCTTGTACATGGCAAGCAGGTGATCAAACACATGAGCTACATCTGCTTGCTTGTTTTTTTTTTTT
>JAQZBX010056551.1:0-18168 GCA_029593785.1 Cabassous unicinctus
TATATTGGGGTCTAGGTGTGGGTCTCTGCTGCTGGCAGATTGGGCACTCAGCAGTGGCTGTAGCCAAGTCAGCCTTGGTGAGGGGAAGTCCATGTTGCTGAGCCCATGCATAACCTCCATCCCTACTACCATGGGCACTTTGTTCATGAGCCCATTGGGCAAGGACAGGAGTGGCTGGGGAAAGAGGCTGAGCACTAGCCAAAGAGCGGGTCATCTTATCCTCTTGATTATTAAGATCTTCCTCTGCTGAAGTCACTTTCTGGTGAGCATTCATGTGGGACACAAATATTTTCATGATTTTTGCCCATGCAGAAAGGTCTATCCACATACCTCTTCCCCAGACATCTTTGTCACCAGTTTTCCAATCATGTTGTAAGTTCCTGACTATCCAGCCAAACCATGGTCAACAGCCCATAAATCAGTGTACAGTCACACCTCTGGCCATTTCTTCTTCCAGGCAAAATGAACAACAAAGTGCACTGCTTGAAGTTCTGCCAATTGGAAGGATATACCCTCACCACTGTCCTTTAGGGACATACCAGAAAGGGGCTGCAGTGTGGCAGCTGTCCATTTTTGGGTGGTACCTGCATATTGTGCAGAACCATCTGTAAACCAGGCCCGAGTTCTCTATTCCTCAGTAAATTGATTGTAAGTAACTCCCCAAGAGGCCATAGCTGTGGGCTGGGAAAGAGAAGGTAACGTGGCAGTAGTGGTGACCAAGGGCATTTGGGCTACTTCCTCATGTAATTTACTTGTGCTTTCAGAACCTGCTCAAACCCTATCTCATATACACCACTTCCACTTTATGATGGAGTGCTGCTATGCATGCACAACTTTATGGTTTGATGGGCAGACAGTACCCAGCTCATGATAAGCAACTCAGTTCTCATGGTAACTTGATAGCCCATGGTTAAGTTTTCAGTCTCTACTAAGGCTTAGTAGCAGGCAAAAAGCTGTTTCTCAAAAGGAGAATAGTTCACCTGCTCTAAGGACAGTCCAACCCACCCTTCCCTCACAGACCAGCACCACCCAACCCAGTAGCATCACTGCACCACTGTTTTGCCCATCTACTGCACAACTACACACTTCTACCTTATCATGGATTTTGCCCATATGAGCATTGACTCACAGCCTTCTTCTCCATTTCTGTCTGTAAACCTGTATTTCAGACTAGCTCTGACACTCTGCTCAATTTGCTTAGTTCATGTCAGTGAGGACATGTAATATTTGTCCTTCAGTGCCTGGCTTACTTCACTCAACGTAAGGATTTGAGCAACAATGAGGTTCTCAGGAGGTAACTCTTAAGCAACCTATAATACTAGGCTAAGTTTCAATTTCAAGAGTAAAGGTTCACAAGTACAGTCATCAATATTAATGGCCCATCAATGGATCATCCTCATTCAATAGTCATTGACCCTGTACTGGATTCTTGCTGTTCCATTAGAGAATGTGACAGAGCTCCTCAGGATAGGAGTTTGATGTTCTTTTGGTTATTGTGTGGATCTCCACCCACTGTGACAATGCCCCATGAACATTTGAACACATTTATATGCCTTATATGTATGCCCAAGTGAATTTCCTCCCATGCATCCCCCATCACTGACACCCTGCACAAATGATCCTCCCCTGTCATAGTTGTAACACTTCTGTGATCCAAAACTTCTTCAAAAATGAAACCAACAAAATAGCAGACACACAGAGCTAGAGTCTGGAATCTCCATTATAGGAGATTGAAAGGGAGAAGAAGGTTTTGAGCCAATGCCCATATGGGCAAAATCTATGGTAAGGTGGAAGTTTGTAGCTGTGCTGCACAGTGGTGCAGTGATTTTTTGGGTTGTGCATTGCTGGTTTGTCAGAGTGTAGGGTGGGGAGGCTTGGTTGGACTGTCCATGAAACTGGGGGGAGGGTTGGGGTTGGGAGCAGGTGAATTATCACCCTCATTTTTGAAGGACTGTTTTACTGGATACAGAATTCTTGGTTGGCAGTTTTTCTCTTTCAGTACCTTAAATACATCATACCACTTTCTTCTCGCCTCCATGGTTTCTGATGAGAGGTTGGCATTTAATCTTATTGAGTTTCCCATGTATGTGATGCTTTGCTTTTCTCTTGCTGCTTTTGGAATCCTCTCTTTATCTCTGATATTTGTCATTCTGAATAATAGGTGTCTTGGGGTATGTTTATTCCAATTTATTCTGTTTGGGTTGCATTGTCCTTCTTGGATATTGATATGTATGTCTTTCATAAGGGTTGGGAAGTTTTCATTCATTATATGCTCAAATATTCTTTCTGCCCCTTTTCCATTCTCTTCTCCTTCTGGGACATCAATAATGCAAATGTTTGTGCATTTTGCATTGTCATCAATTCCCTGAGACTCTGTTCCATTTTATCCATTCTCTTCTCTTTCTGTTCTCCTGTCTTTCCAGTTCAGACGTTCTGTCTTCAAAATCACTAATTCTGTCTTCGAGCATTCAAATCTGCTCTTATGTGCCTCTAAAGTATTTTTTAAAAACAATTTATTGAAGTATATCATTCATACATGAACATACATAAACAATAAGTGTTCAGTAAACATTGTGAACTTACAAAACAAACTGCATAACATCCTACAGGGCTCCCACACATCACCCCACCAGAAATATTTTGCATTGTTGTGAAACTTTTGTGAACAAATTATGAAAGAGTATCATCAAAGTGTTACTACTAACTCTTCCATATCTTACTCCCCTATACTTTTAAAATAAGGATTTATTTATTTATTTATTTACTTTTATCCATTTTTACAGGTTTCAATGTCCCCACCGATATCATCATCAACCCATATGTCTCCATCCCAATCCTCAGTGTTCCACTCCTTTCCAATCAATGCATTCACTTTAACAGCAGACACCCTGTGAGGGTGAGATTTTAGTTTCCTTTGTAACTCTGCTACTCATACAATGAGACTCTGAGTCTGGCTTTCAGAGATCTCAAGTCTGTGGCTGTATGAAACAAAATTTTCTTACAGAGCACACATAAAACTTTCACATCATTCATGTGGCATTTAAGTTGCAAATTTGAAGTCTTTAGCTCATCCCTTTCTTTTGTAATTGTATACAGAGTATTTAGAAAAAGCCAGCCAACATCACTGTACCTTTTGACTCCACAAAACTCTGTTAAGATGTTGAAAACTCTCACCCAGATCCCTGCCTCTTATAAGCATGGAAGTAGTCAAATCCAGTGTTGATATTTTGTGCATCTCCATTGCCAGGTCATGCCATGAACTATCAGTGGCCTCTTGATTATTGGAAAGGGAGTCATTAGGACCCTTTAGTCCAATTAGAGTGGAGAGCCAATTGCAAACTCCCAGAACCACTTCAGAAATCACATATTTAAGATTGTTTCTCAAGAACCACTCCTGGTTCCAAGCTCTATTAGTCAGGGTTCTCTAGGGAAATGGAACCAAAAGGAGATGTCTGTAAATAGTATGTGATTTTATAAAATTCTCTCACATGACTGTGGGGATGCAGAAGTCCAAATTCTGCAGGCAGGTTGAAAACCATGGGTTCCAATGAAAGTCCTTGATGAATTCCCAGGAATGTTGGCTGTCCAAAGTAGAGCTTGAAATTCTTTCTTGGAATGCTGAAATCACTTTCCCTTTAAAGTATTCAACTGATTGGATAAGACGTCACTCATTGCTGATGGCAACCTCCTTTGTTTATTGTAGGTGTAATCAGCCATCCATGCAATCAACTCTCTGATGATTAAAGTCCATGGAATGCCCTTGTCCTAATTAACCCAGTGCTTGCTTGACCAAACAACAGGGCACCATTACCTGAACAAGTTTATACATTAGCCTAACCATCACAGCCCCCTATTATTAACACCCTACATTAGTGTGGTACATTTGTTACAATTACAAAATATCATTATTATAATTGTACTATTAACTATAGCCCATGGTTTACCTTAGGGTTCACTGTTTGTGTTGTACTCTACTACGATTTAAAAAATATATATGTATTCTAGTAGTATTTATACAATCTAAAATTTCTCCCCTTAACCACATTCAAATATATAATTCCATGGTGTTAATTAGGTTCACAGTGTTGTGCTATCACCTCCATCATCCATTACCAAAATATTTCTGTCACCACAAACAGTCATTTGTTTTTTTATCAATGAAGTCTTCAACTCCCCATTCTGTCCCCTGCCTCAGCCCCTGGTAACCTATATTCTAGTTTCTGACTTTATGAATCTGCTTATTTTAATTATTTCCTATCAGTGAGATCATTCAATTGTTTCAAGTTTGACCCAAAGGCAATAGGTAGTCATGGGAGATGTTTGAGCAGGGGAGGTGCAGGTCATATCAGGGTATCACAAATATGTCTACAGGGCTAGAGTTGGGAGAAAACTATAGTGGGTGAGCTGGGGGCCCAGGGAGCATATTCTGGAGCCTGAGCCAGAGCAGGTGCTGAGGCATGGAGAGAAGATTAAAGATATTTTGGAGGTGGTGCTTTCCACTCCAAGGCTTTTAAAACCAAGACTTAAAGAAAAATTATGTACTTGGTAAAATAAACAAAAACTCAACAGCAAAAACTGTTTTATAACAAAAAGGGGCTTTTTTCTTAATCCCCACTGTAGAGGTAACTTCCACCAGGTATAGAAGACATCAATTCTTATAAGCAAATTTCTACAGGGACACACACACACATACAAACACAATCCTTCTCTTTCTGTGTCTCTTATGCAAGTCTTCACATTAAGAATATACATCAGATCCCTGCATATGTGGTCAGCTGATAATCAACAAGGCCACTAAGCCCACTCAACTGGGAAAGAATGGCTTCTTCAACAAATGGTGCTTGGAGAACTGGATATCCATATCCGAAAGAATGAGAGAGGATCACTATCTCACACCTTATACAAAAATCAACTCAAGATGGATCAAAGATCTAAATATAAGAGCCAAGACCATAAAATTCCTGGAAGATAATGTGTGGAAGCATCTATGAGATCTTGTAGTAGGAAAAGGTTTCATGAAATTCACACCTAAAGAACGAGCAGTGAAAGAAAAAGTAGATAAATGGGACCTCCTCAAAATTAAAAACTTTGTACTTCAAAGGAGTTTGTCAAGAAAGTGAAAAGGCAACCTACTCAATGGGAGAAAATATTTGGTAATCATGTATCTGATAGAGGCCTAACATCCAGCATGTATTAAAAAAAAACCTACATCTTGAAAATAAAAAGACAAACAACCATTTAAGAAATGGGCAAATGATTTGAATAGACACTTCTCCAAAGAAGAAATAAAAATGGCTAAAAAGCACATGAAAAGATGTTCAACATTACTAGCTATTAGGGAAATGCAAATCAAAACTACAAAGAGATACCATCTTACACCCATTAGACTGGCAGCTATTTAAAAAAAAAAGAGGACTGCAAGTGGTGGAGAGGATGTGGAGGAGTGGGAACACTCATCCACTGCTGATGGGACTGTAGAATGGTGCAGCCATTGTGGAAGACAGTCTGGCAGCTCCTCAAGAATCTAACTACAGAACTGCCATGTGATCCAGCAATCCCACTGCTGGATATATACCCAGAAGAATTGAAAGCAGGGACATGAACAGATATATGCATACCAATGTCCATAGTGGCATTATTCACTATTACCAAACGTTGGAAGCAACCCAAATGCCCTTCAGTAGACGAATGGATAAGCAAATTGTGCTATATACATACAATGGAATATTGTTCAGCTGTAAGAAGGAATACAATATTAACACATGGGATAACATAGATGACTCTTGAAGACCTTATGTTGAATGAAGTAAGCCAGGCACTGAAAGACAAATATTACATGACTTCACTGATAGGAATTAAGCAAATAGAGCAGAGTGACAGAGCTAGAGCCTGGAAGATAGGCTTACAGGAGACAGAAAGAGAGTAGAGGGTTGTGAGCCGATGCCCATATAGACGAAATCTACTGTAAGGTGGAAGGGTGTGGTTGGGCAGTGGATGAGGGTGAGAGTGGTGCAGTGGTGTGATTGGGTTTGGCGGTGCTGGTCTGTAAGGGGGAGTAGGTTGGGGGAGGTTGGATTGGACTATCCATGGAACAGGAGGGAGAGTTGGAGGAAGGATCAGGTGAACTCTGGGGATTTGCAGGTCTATGGTTAAAGTGAAAACGTTGGGAATGTTCTTTTGGCAAACATGGCAGGGGGGGTTACTGGTGTAGGATGTTGGATGTAGGGGGTATATGGGACAGGGTGCACCTGGGAGAGGCTTTACACGGAATATGTACGTGTTCATCTTGTCATAGTGTATAATAATCTCAGTGGGTGGAGACCCACACAATAAACAAGGAAATGTCAAGCTACCATCCTGGGGAGTCCTGCTATGTTCCCAATTAGAGGGACAAGAATCCCTCGAGAGCATAGGCAGTGCCTAATAACAGAAAACAGACCAATATGTCAAGCCCTCAATATTATTACAATATTATTACTCTTATTCTTCAAAAATTGAAACTTAGTGGTTACCATGGGTTCCAAGGGGAGGGGGAAGGAAAAACAGAATAGACTGAGCATAGTGCATTTTTAGGGCATTAGAATTGTTCATCATGATATTGCAATAAAGGATACAGGCCACTTCAAATTTTGTCAAAACCTATAAAAGTATATGACCCAATATGTAAATCATAATGTAAACCATTGATCATGGTTAATATCAATGTTTCAATATTTATACGTCAGTTGTAGCAAATGTACCATCCACATGTAAAATGCTATTAGTAGAGGAAGGGGGAAAGGGGCAGGCCATTGGGTATAGGGGAATCCCCTATATTCTCCATGTGACTTTTCTGAATCCTAAAGCTTCTTTGAAGATAAAATGAAAAAAAAAAAAAAAAAAGACACTGGGGGAATAAATGGAAGAAAATGTCACTGTACATACAAGACAACAGATCTCACAGTGATGCAAGGCACAATGTTTAAGAAAATTTTTTATTATTTCAAATTTCTTAAAATTTTTGTTTTATTGCTTATTTTAAAAATTATTTCATCTTCTTATTAATGTTATTTGGTTATTTTGTTGGCTTCATTTTTGAAGAGGTATTGTATCACAGAAGGGTCAGAACAGTGGCAGGAGAGGATCACTGGTGCAGGGTGTCCGTGATGGGAGAATTCATGGGAAGGGCTTCACCTGGGACATGCCTCTAAGGCATATGAATATATTCAACTGTCCATGGGACATTGTCTCGGTGGGTGGAGACCCACACAATAAACAAAAGAATATTGAATTCCCATCCTGGGGAGTTCTGCTACATTCTCTATTAGAATAGCAAGAATCCCCCAAGTGCAAGGGCAGTGCCTAGTAAAGGAAAATAGACCATTATGCCAGGCCCTGGGTATTTTTTTTGGTAGTTTCTTTTTTATTTTTAAGAAACTTTAGATTACGTAAATGCTACATCAAAAACATAGGGATCACTGTAAGATCTGTTGTCTTGTATGTACAGTGACACTTCCTTTCATTTATTCCCTCAGTGTCTTATTTTTCTCATTTAATCTTCAAAGAAGCTTAGGTTACAGAAAAGTCACATACAGAATAGAGGTTCTGAGGGGAGGGAGAGGGAAAAAACAGGTGTAATATCGGGACATTTTCAGGACTTGGGAATTGTCCTGAATGACATTGCAATGACAGATACAGGCCATTACATATCTTGCCATAACTTACAAAATTGTGTGGGAGACAGGGTAATCTACAATGTAAACTATAATCCACACTTAGTGGCGATGCTCCAAAATATGTTCATCAATTGTAACAAATGTACCACACTAATGAAAGATGTTGCTAATGTGGGAAAATGTGGGAGGGGTTGGGAGCGGGGCATATGGGAATCTCCTACATTTTTTATGTAACATTTATATAATCTAAGTATCTTTTAAAAAAAATAAAAAAGTATATAAAATAAAATAAATTATAGTAGATTCTAAGTCTAAAAAAATCATGTGAGAAATTGGCAAATAACTTGGATGGAATTGAAAGTTGAGTGACGTTGTTATGACTACATAATTTTCAGCAGTTTTACTCCCATTTTTTTCAATATGGTGAGGTTTTCTCAGCATATTCATCAATTTAAATGTAGAAAAAATAGATGTTGAACCCTAAAAAAAAAAAAAAAGGAAATAACATGTTCAGATATTTTACCACTAACTGTGGTCCATAGTACACACTTGGTATATTTTTTTCCGTACATCCCTGTATTAGTCTGCCAAAAGGGTCCTGATGCAAAGTACCAGAAATCGGTTGGCTTTTCTAAAGGATATTTATTTGGGGTAAAAGCTTGCAGTTTCAAGACCCTAAAGAGTTGAACTCAGGGTTGCTTTCTCACCAGAGTCTGTTGCCACGTGTTGAGGCAAGATGGTCGCTGATCTCTGCGAAGGTTCAGCCTTCCCTTCTGGGTTTCCTCTCTCTCAGCTGCTGGCTGGCATAGGACTTGTCTCCCGGTTCCTCCTCTCTCTCCTGGCATAGAGCTCATTTTTTCCCCAGGACTTCTATGTCTTCTCTTCCCAAGGTCAGCTGCAAACTATCAGGTGAATGGCTCATCTCTCTCTGGTCCCCCCAGATCAGAAATGACAGAGCTCTCTTTTCCTGTGTGTCTTCTTGAGTGAGTGTCCCTTTACGTCGGCCCACCAAGGGGGCAGGGACTCAACCCTCATTATGCCTTACTGATGTAGCCTAATCAGAAGCCCTACACTGATTTTATCAAGTAAACTTAATCAGTGGCCTGTCACTGAGTTTAATACAATCAAAGGACAGCACACCCAGAGAAATAGATTAGTTTACAAGTGTCATCTTTCTCTTTTTGGGATTCATAAATAATCTCAAACTGTCACAACACAACACCCTATTATTAACAGTATGTATTAGCATTGTACATTTGTTATAGTTCATGAGGGAACACTCTCATATTTGTACTGTTAACCACAGTCCGTCTTCCACCACATGGTTCACTGTTATAAGTCCCCAGCTGTGTACATTCTATCCAAAGTGTATACTCATTGACTCTCGTTTTCATCACAGAGTTGTGCAGTCATCGCCCCAGTAAACCTTTGAACGTTTTCCTTAGTCCAAAAGAAAAACTCCCAGACCCCATATTATTGACCCTTAGCATTGATATAGTACTTCTTTGACATTGATGCAAGAATATTACAATATTGCTGTTAACTATAGTTCACATGTTATATTAATTATATTTTTCCTATGCATCACTATATTCTTACCACCTTGTAAAAGTGATATACATTTGTTCTAGTTCATAGAAGGACATTTTTGTATTTGTACTATTAACCACAATCCTCATCCACCTCCGGGTTCACTATGTTACTCAGTCCCTAGACTTTTCTCTAGCTATCTTTCAGTTGACATTCATATCCCTAGACTACCCCTTTCATTGACAATACTATTTATAAACCATCTGTGTAGGTTATACTCACTGTAATGTGTTACCATCAACTCCATCCATTTCCACAATTTTGCAGTCAAGCTAATTGAAAATTCTACGTGTATTAAGGATGAGTCCCTCTCTCAATCTTCATCCTATCTCCTAGTAACTGTAGTCTAGGTTTTAACTCTGTATTTATTCTTCATATTTAGTTCACATTAGTGAGACCATGTCTTATTGTCCTTTGGTGTCTGGGTTATTTCGCCTAGTATAATGTCATCAAGTTCTATTCATGTTATCATATGTGTCCCATATTCACTTTTTCTTGCAACAGCATAGTATTTCATTGTATATATATACCACATTTTGTTTTTCTATTCATTGATTGATGGACACTTGGGTTCTTTCCATCTTTTAACAGTATATTCAACAAATGGTGGTCAGAGAACTGGGTATACATATCTAAAAGAAAGAAATAATAGGGGTAAAAAATTTTTTCTTTTGGACTAATGAAAACATTCAAAGGTTTGCTCTGGCAATGACTGCAAAATTCTGTGATGAAAGTGAGAGTCACTGTACACTTTGGATAGATTGTACAAGGCATGAGACTGTATAACAGTGAACCATGTGTAGAAGATGGACTGTGTTTAACAGTACAAATATGAGAGTGTTCTCTCATGAACTGTAACAAGTGCTCAATATTAATACATAGTGTTCAAAATAGGATGTGTATGGAAAAACTATACCAAGTGTACACTATGGAGCATAGTTCATGGTAATAGTCTGATCCTGCCCTTTCACAATCTTAAACAAATATTCCACAAGAATGCAAGGTGTTGGTGGAGGGGTGATGTATGGGAATTCTGCACATTATACATGATTGTTATGTAAGTTCACTTCTTCTTTAATAAAAAATTTATAAAGTGCAATCAGCATACACACCCACACAAAGACATCTCTACCCCAATAGTTATTAATTCAAGAGTAACTCAATGTATAATTGACAGTGATGTCACAAGCCATCAACATGCACAAAGAGAATTCCTACAAAATAAGATGAAATTAACGTGCAAATTATTTTCTAGCATAATACCTGTATTAGACAGCCAAAGGGGTGCTAATGCAAAATACCAGAAATCTGTTGGCTTTTATAAAGGGTATTTATTTGGGGTAGAAGCTTACAGTTACCAGGCCAGAAAGCATAAGTTACTTCCCTCACCAAAGTCTATTGCCATGTGTTGGGGCAAGATGGCTGCCGACGTCTGCCAAGAGATCAGGCTTCTTGGATTTCTCCTTCCCCGGGGCTCAATTCTCTCCGGGCTCAGTTGCTCCGCTCCTCTGTGCTTACTTCCCAGGCTCCAGCTCAAAAACTCCAGTATCAAAACTCCAACTCTTCTCTGCCATGTAGTTTTCTCTGTGAGTCCCTGTCCACCAAGGGGGCAGGAACTCAACGTGCTACTGATGTGTCCCAATCAAAGCCCTAATAATAATTTAATCAAGCCCAGGTACAGACCAGTTTACAAACATAATCCAATATCTGTTTTTGGAATTCACAAACAATCCCACATTTCTACAATGCCATTTGAAAAAAATAGAGTGTCAGGCTTATTTCACTTGGACTAATGTTTTCAAGGTTCATTCATGTTGTAGCGTGTATCAGAACTTCATTCCTTTTAATGGCTGAATAATATTTTATTGCATGTATATAGCACAAAGAGTTGGGGGAGGGGAAAAAGGAGAACTATTACTAAATGGGTACAAAGTGTTGAGTTGATGAAAATTTTTGGAAATAAGTAGTGGTGATAGCTGGAAAATTATTGTGAATGTAATTAATACTACTGAATTGTACACTTAGAATGGTTAAAATGACACATTTTACCACAATAAAAAAACTGAATGGCTTGAATATTTAACATTTAAAGATTTTAAAGAGGCAAAAAGATATTTCATTTTATTACCAAATGTCCTAGAAAGATGATAGTATATTATAAATAGATATATTTAATATACAATTATATTATTATATGGAAACCCCTTATTGACCCTATGTTATATGGTAAAATAGAGTTTTTAACAAGAAAGTACATGTGAATAAATTTATGTGTAAATTAGGATATTTACATGTAAAAAGATCACATGTAAATAAAAAACTGGAAGGATATGCAAAACAATATTAACTGATTATTTTTACATGTTGGGATGGTGGATGATTTCTGTTTCTTCCTTTCACATAATTTCAACTTTTCTATAAATATGCATCACTTTTGGAAATGAAAAATATTTTAAATAAAAAGTCTAAAGACAAAAGAAAATAAATCTGACTTTCATCTTAGAATACACTGTGGAGGTTTGATATGCATGAATTCCAAGAAGAGATATTGATTATGTTTGTAAATTGGTCTGTTCCTCTGGGCGTGATACCCTTTTGATTGTATTAAATGAAGAGGTTCACTTTTACTTTATTAAATCAAGATTAGAGCTTTGATTGGACCATGCCATTAGGGCGTGCAGTGTTGAGTCCCCACCCCCTTGGTGGACTATATAAATGGATGCTCAATCAAGAACACAGAGACGTAGATACACAGAAAAAGACACGGCAGAGGAGAGAACTTGGTTTTGATGCTGGAGCCTCTGGGAGAGATGAGCCATTGGCCTGGTAGTTAACGGTTGACCTTGTAAAGAGAACAGAGAAGTTGAGCCTGGAAAGAAATGAGCCACAGAGGAAGAGAGACTGACTATATGCCAGCCTACAGCTGAGATTAGAAGAAGCTGTCCCATGGAGCCTTAAGAAGAAAGAGGAAGGCTGAGCCCTCACAGACATTGCCCGCCATCTTGCTTCAACACATGGCAACAGACTTTGGATGGAGAAGTATCTCCTATGGTACGTTGAGGTATACTCTTTAGGGCCTGTAACTGTAAACATTTACCCCAAATAAATACCCTTTATAAAAGCCAACAGATTTCTAGTATTTTGCATCAGCACCCCTTTTGCCTAGCTGATACATACACTAAGTATTTATTCATTTCATTTTGCAGTTTTCCTTTTATTCTGCGGCCAGTAATCTTTCCCCACCCCCATTCTGTAGGCGTCAGGCAAGGTGCTTGGTCCTGGGCTGTCTGCAGTGGGATGTACCCATTCTGGCGCCCCTGCAGGCGGGGAGGTCCTATTGCGGGGAAGCCACTGTCCCAGGTGCTGAAGGAGGCCGTGCCTCTCCCGCCCCCTCCACCCTTTTCTCACCATTGCGAGACCCACGTGGACTCCACTTTCCAGAAGGGCAAGATTAAAGTTTTGGGCGTGCTTCTCTGGAACATGCTTTGATTTTCTTTTTCTTTTTTTTAAACTGGGTTAAACTTCAGTCAGTCTTCATATCAAAGACACTTGTAGTATTTTAAACATGTGGAAATGGATAGCATGATGAGAGCACATTAAAATGAGTATAACTAACACTGTTGATTTATAAATATGCTTGTGTCTGAAAGGGGTAGTCTAAGGAGGTTAATGTTAATTGAAAGACAGCTAGAGGATACTCTAGGGATTGTATAACATAGTGATTTTGGTGGTAGATGAGGGTTGTGGTTAATAATACAAATACAGGAATGTTTCTCTATTACAAGATGTTAAGAATATGGTGATACATGGGAAAATACACATAATGTAAATTATAGACTATAGTTAACTGTAACATTGTAATATTATAGCAAAGGTAAAGAATGTACTATATCAATGCTTCAAATAGAAAAAGAATAGCAGCTATGCATGGCAGAGGAAGGATAGAGAGATTTAGATGTGAATTTTAAAGAGTATAGTTTTTGTTTGTTTGACTGTTATTTTAGTATTATTATTTAGTGAAATAATGAAAATGCTCTATAATGATTGCAGTAATGACTGCACAATACTGTGATTCTACCAAATACCAATGATTGTACACCTTGGGTGCATTGCATGCTTTATGAATATGTATCAATATAATTGATTTTTAAAAAAGACACGTGTCTCAGACATATTTATGAATATTTGAACTTACAGAATAATCTAAAGATGGTTTTCTTTAACAGCACTTTGCCACATTTCCCAAAACTTATGTTTATTTAACTTCTGTGATTTCTAAAGAATCATAAAATGCAAAATGAGATGCCCAAAGAGGAGGGAAATTAACCCCCAATGAACGTTAATACTGACTATACATTGACTAAACAAGTTATACATTGAATAATCAAGTTATACACGCTTGCTTATTCAATTTTCACACTAGCCCAATAAGGTAGATGCTATAAGGTAGTAAAGAAACTGAGATTTACAAAACTGTTCTCAAGCCAAACAGCTCATAAATAGCAGACAAGTCTTTTGATCCTGATATTTACAAATTCAGGGAGTGGTGGATGCAAGGTCATAGGACCCTGCCTGCGTCAAACCTTCTGATCCACAATCCCTAAAGTTCACACTTTGTCTTTCTCATCCAAGATGGAAGTCCAGCTACTACATCAATGATCCACCAGCAGAAAGAAGGAAGTGGGAAGACTGTACAGAGAGAATGCCCCAGATTCCTCTTAAGGAAAGTCCTCAGAATTACCACAAAACCACCTATTTCTCCATATAGCAGGAGACACAGTGATATAACCAATCTACCTTCAAAGAAGGCTTCAAATGTCATCTGTGCTGTAACAGGTTAAAATCTACCACTTTGCTCTGCACCCAGATAAAAATTATGGATTCTGAAGTGCCTATCACTGTACACAATAGAAGTTTCTGACACAGTCCACCCCTTAACTGCCTTAGTCTTTTTGGGTAACCCAAGCCTTGGAATTCATTTAACAGAAACCTTGATGAGCAGCGGTCTGAAGACCCCTTTCTTGAACAAGATGTCTTCCTCAAATTTGACAAATAGTATTTCAAATATAGGAGTCAATATCCAGACACCAACTACACAAGGAAATTGACACCATGAGTGAAAACCAGCAAAAGCAACAGACAACATAAGAGATACACAAGGACGTCAGATATTGCAGTGATCAGGCACACACTATAAAACAACTAGGGGGCAGTGGATGTAGCTCAAGTGGTTGAGCACCTGCTTCCCATGTACAAGGTCCTGGGTTCAATCCCTGGTACCTCCTGTAAACAAACAAGTGAAAAAACCAACTCTCCTTAGGGAGCAGATGTACCTCAGTGGTTCAGCGCCTGATTCCCATGTATGTGGTCCTGGGTTTAATCCCTGGTACCTCCTAAAAAAAACTAGGCTTGTTCTCTTTAAACAAATAGTAACATAGTAACTTAGTAACAGTAGAAACATAGTAAATAACAGTGTGGTGAGAGAAGACTGGGTCTTTTAGGGGAACAGGAAGGAGCCTAAGATGTGTGGGGTCTCATCAGGGAGAGATTAGCAGGAGAGGGAGTTTTTAGGGTCAGCAGAGGCTCGGTGGTGCTGACACTCTTGGGCTATGAAAGAGAACAATGTTTGTAGCAGGATATGATTCTTAGATATTAATTGAAGCTTCTCTGACACCACCATTCCCTTGCACTTCCAGGTGCTCCTACCACTTTCAGAAACAATCATTTCCCATATGCACAGCCCTCAAGGGGGGGGAGAGCTGATTCAATGAACATGAAGATTAAAATTCTTGCCTTTGAGTTCCAAGACACTCTTAAAACACTTCATACAGACACCAGTCTTCAAAAAGAGTATGCTTTTTAGTTGCAAGAGATGGGCTTTCTCAGAGAGAAAGAAATATTAGTCACATTTACTTTGTTTTTACCTGCACCAGGAATAGCTTTAAGTCATTCACGGTTAGTCATTGGGACGACCCAGGTGTTGTTGCCGGCCCCATTTAATGATTGAGGAAACTGAGGCACAGAGAGGGGGATTAACTGGCCTGAGCCACACAGCAGAGATGAGACTTGAAGCCATGCAATCTGACTCCACAGCATATGTTCTTGGGGTTTATTTTTATTTCTCATGGTTTGGCTATGACTATCTGGGGTCAAACAAGACGGCCCTGCCCCGCACCACACACCAAGATGAGAAAGGGTGGCCTATGATGGAATGAAGGAACCCGGAGGGGAAAGGGTGGGGATGAACCCTGCCCCTGGGGCTTAGGAGAGCCCCTGGCACACAAAGGGGACTCAGCTGGTATCTGTCATCCGGGCTGCCTGGACAGCATCGGGGAGATCAAGGCAGAAAAGGAGGAGACTCCCTGAAGGCAGGGGAAGGGGACAACCGATGGGATGACTAGGGGGCAGTAGACACAAGGGCCCTTGCATGGGCTGTTGGCAACAGCAAGGAGGAAACTGTGAGATCCTGCACTGGATGTGACTGCAGCTCTTCTCAGCCTGTGTTCTGGGGAGGCCAGGGGGTCTTTGTTTTGGAGCACCCATGGCCAGAGAAAGGGATCTGTCACTATGGGTTCTCCTCTTCCTGCACTGAGCCTCAAGCTTGCCCTTTAAATCCATCCTTAACCCTGGTCTTTCTCCTGCTCAAACACTTATCATGGCTCCTTATGGCCAACAGGAGGTCTGTGATTGGACTCTGGGAGAACCCACCATCATGGTGAGGGTCCCTGTGGCCAACCTGCAAGGCAGTCAGGGTCTTAGGCTTGGACACAGCAGCCCCACCTCCAACCTGCCACCCTCACCCTTTGGATCCCCACCGTCTCCTAGCGCCCCCTGTTGAATCACGGTAAGGTTTAAACAGAGGTGAAAGCAAAGTTTTATTCCTGGGAATTTGACAAGGTCGATTGGTGGGGTCAGGGATGGATTTAAGGGCGTGCGCCGGTGCATCCAGTGGGACCAGCGCTCAGTGGCTCCACCCGCAGCCAAAGTCCATCCTCCGCGCGCAGGATCAGCTCGGGCTTCCTCCGGGGCTCGGTGTCCTCGGGCAGGATGCGGAAGCGCAGCAGCGTGAGCGCCAGGACCACCTTTATCTCACACATGGCGAACGTCTGCCCGATGCAGTTCCTGCGGGCGGGATCCGGAATCAGACTGAGCCCAGGACTCCTGTTTGGGCCCGCATTGCGCCTGGGCCTGCCCGGTACCCCCAATCCTTTCCCTCATCAGCCTGAGCGATGGAGAGGGTGGCGCTAAACGTGCGTGGAGCCCCCACGTGGGCTTCCATGTCCCTGTACTTGGCCAGGACTCCACCCTCCACGCAGACCAGCAGATGTGCAGGAGGGGCCTCTGAGCACGCCTGGGGACCCTCCTTGGACCTCACATCCTTCTCCAGGTCCTTGTCCATCCTCCCGTGGTGGAGGGGAGCCTGGGGCATTGGAACGCTGACCACCTGGGACCTCCCACAATCAGGTCAAGACGCAGTCCCAGACCCCGGGCACCTGTCCCCAACTCAGACGCCCGCTGACCTCACCTGGGCCCCGCGGAGAAGGGAATAAAAGCCAGAGGTGACCTCTTCTGGGTGTTTTCTGGGGTGAAGCGGAAGGGGTCATAGACCTGGAGGTGGATGAGGCAGGACAGCGAAGGTTATTCTCCCAGGACAGGATGCTCTCGAGATGCAGATGTGTGCATGGTGGGGGAGGTGGGTCTGGTTTCCCGGGGCAGGACCCTGCACCATCCCCCAGGTCCCTGGAGAGGTTAAATCACTGGGGACGGGGCAGCACCTCAGGGTTTGGCCAGACTGTGGGGTTATGATGGGTCCCGAAAATGTTGATGAGGCAGATAACATCTGTGGGAGAAGAGGCGACAGTCAGGAAAAGGAAGCCTCTAATGCCTAAGAGAACCCCCTCCCTGCCCAGGGGTCTCCATCCCCGCCATTGTGGACACCTTTGGGGATCACCCTGCCATCTGGGAGCACGACATCCTGGGTACAGGAGCGGAAGATGATGGTGACTGGGGGGTGCAGCCGCAGACTCTCCTTGATGCACATGGTCAGGAAGGGCAAATGGGCCAGGTCATCCCTGTTGAAATTCCCCACAATTGACCAGGGGGCAGAGACAAACTCCCCCAGGCCCCTCTTGCCCCATGAGAGGCTGCCATCACCCCTCTCTGACGATGACTCTCTATAACAAAATAAATCTCTGATAGATCAAATGTTTGAGCATTAGAAAAATAATATCAGAAAAATACCGTAGAAAATTTAGCCAGCTAATTTTGGAAATCATTCTGAGCAAAACCAACATCCAAAACCATCCATGAAAAGGTTAACAAATTTGCATAAAATAATATATTCTTCCTGGTAAGAAAACAAAATCAAAAGATAAATGAGTAAGAAAATAAGCACTCGCAATGCTTTACTCTTATTTACCATTGTATTAGAGTTAATAGCTAACGCAATTAGACATGGAAGAAAGAGGAGTATAATAATTTGAAATGTGGGAGGAAATGTATCATGGTTGGCTGATAGTGCCTTTATTTTTGGAAAACACAAAAGAACCCCCTGGAAAACTTTCATAAACACTGAGAATTCAGTAAAGGTGCTGAATTTTTTACCCTCTTCTTTTTGTGTGCCTATTTAACATTTCAATAGCTAATAAAGTCGAATGGTTCAAATTTTGGAAACTATAAAAGAGCATCCCTATGATCCAGGACCACCTACTTCCCCTCTCCATAGGTTGTCCAATATAAATTCTGAATTTTAAAAAATTATATATTAGCATACTATATACACACCACTCTGTATCTCTTCCATCTAAAATTGTGCCAATCTCTTCAGGTACATCTCCTGAGACTTGTATCAAAATAAGCTCTCCACTATTTCCCCATGGTTTCTTCTAGAGCTTTTAAGACTTCTTCTTTTTTTTTTTTTTTT
>JAQZBX010056552.1:0-18164 GCA_029593785.1 Cabassous unicinctus
CATGTTTTATATGAGATTTTAAATAAACACTATATTTAGTGTTAAGCAAGATCTACTGTATTCTTTAATATAGGAAGAGTTTCGTTGTGAAATTATGTAAGTGCTTCACATGATTTTCTGGCTAATGAAATAAATGATTTTTCACGTTAAAATTTCTGATTTTGTAGATAAAATTTATCAGTGATCTAAATAATAAACTGAGAAAACCCAGGATAAAATTAACTTGGTATTGGAGCTTTAATTATTATTTTTATAAACAAAGTAAGAGTAGTTGTGTAAGCTTGAATCTTTTATGTAGACCTTTGCAAATTATATTCTGAAATTGAACCTATTGTGAACCTGTTATGAGATTAGATCAATTAAGTGTTATTTGGTTAAATTGCACCAGTAGGGCTTAGCCCAGAACAGGTCTTAACCCTCTTTCTGGAGTCCTTTTTAAATAGAGGAATAAGTCACAGGCACAGGAAAAAAGACTTGATGCTAGAGAGAAGCCTCCAGAAGTTGGAATCAAATCCAGGAGATGGAAAAGCCACAGATGGAGCAGCCTGAAAGAAAATTAACAAAGAGGCCCAGAGGCAAGGGGACAGATGAGAAAATGCTGCCCTTATGCCCACTCAGTACATCTTGGCTGTTTACAATTTTTGGCAATTGGGAATAATGATGCTATAAAGATTTGTCTGCAGTTTTCTTTGTGTTTGTGTGTGTGTGTGTGTGTGTGTGTGTGTGCAGGCATACATTTTTGGCAGGGAGAAAGTAAGCCAGAAGGAGAAGGCAGAGACTGGCAGATCCGCCATTGTGTCTTGCCATATGGCAGAAGTCCAGTATCGCCAGCAGCTGACCTTTGGGGACACAGCGTTGCCTGATGCCTTGACTTGGCCATTTTCATAACCTAACAATGGTAATATTTTTACCTAATAAATTTCGATTTTAAAAGCCAACCCATTTCCAGTATATTGAATTGGTAGCCTTTATCAAATTAAAACAGCAGTTTTGCTCTAATTTTGTTCACACTTTTAGAGTCTCAATTTTAGAAGGAAGTGTACCAATAATTAATTTGCCTTCCTTGTAAATATAACCTGGCAATATTAAGTAATGCTATTTTGCTTTCTTTCCTTCTAAGAATGATTTTGTCTAAGAGTGGTATTTTAGTTTTCCAAAGGGATGCAAAGTACCAGAAATCTGTCGGCTTTTATAAAAGGAATTTATTTGGGATAAAAACTTGCAGGTCCAAGGCCATGAAAAACCAAAACTGAGGCACCATACAAGGTACTTTGCCACCAAAGTCAGCACCTGTTGATCCTGGCATGTTGCCTCATGGTGAAGCAAGATGACCACTGATTTCTGCCCAGGTTTCAGCCTTCCCCACTTGTTCAACTGTTCCTCTAAGCTAGTCCCTGGGCCCAGGCTCTTAGGCCCATAATTAAATGGTCCTGTAATTATCTCTTTCCTGGCATATGACTTATTTCTTTCTGGGCCTCTTTATCAGTTTTGGCTGTTTCACTCTCTTCTGAAGTTCAGCTTTGAGCTATCAGACATATAGCAGTTCTGATCTCCTCTTGAGCTGCTTGGTGCACCCAGCCTCTTGGGGCTTCATGTTTAAGCAATCCTGTCTCTTAAACAGCAGGATCAAACCTGGCAGTTTCTTTTCTTCTCTATCTCTCCCTGCGAGTTAGCTTATATCAGACCCAGCAAGGGAGTAAAGACTCAACCTGAGTCACTCCTTACTGACAGTCCAATTTTTTTTTTGACAGCCCCAAATCATTCTTATCAAGTAATCTAATCAAAGACCCTTCAACTGAATTCAATGAAAACAAAGGGTAAAATACCCAGAGGAATAGATTAGTTTACAAACATAATCTTTCTCCTTTTTGGATTAGTGAAATAATCTCAAACTGCCACAAGTGGAAAAATCTATATTTTAAAATATTACAAATATTTATAAACCCATTTGTGCCTAATATTTCCTCTATGTGATTTTTAAAATTAATTCAGTTTCTTATAAGTTACAAACTATTCAATTTTATAATTCTTTTCAAGTCATTTCAGTAATAGATTTTTCCTAGAAAGTTACCATTTTTCTACATTTTAGAAACTTGGTATTTGTTGCTGGTAATATTATATACTTTCATTTTCTTTTTTAACAATAAACTTCATTTTTAGGTTTTGGAAAAATTGCACAAAAATTACAAATAGTTTCCATATACTTCAGTGCATACCATAAACAAACACTTCATTTCCCCTATTATTAACATCTTACATCACAGTAATTTATAATAATTGGTGAATCAATATTATTGATATTTTACTATTAACTAAAGTCTATAGTTTACATTAGGATTCACTTCTTCTCTTGTACAGCTCTATGGGTTTTGAAAAATGTGCAATGGCATGAAAGGACCATTATGTTGTCATACAGAATAATTTCATCACCTTAAAAATTCTCTATGATGGACTTCTTAATCCCTCTTTCTCTCATCATGAGCCTGTGGCATCCACTGATATTTTTACTATTCTTATAATTTTGTATTTTGATAATGTCTAACAGTATTTAGCTTTTTCAGACTATTTTCTTTCACTTAGCATTGTGCATTTAAGGTTCCTATATGTCTTTTCTAGGCATGAGAGCTCAATCCTCTTTATTACTGAGTAATAATCCGTAATATGAATGTACCACAATCATATCTATTCACCTATAGAAAGGTATTTTATGATGCTATAAATATTTGTGTACAGGTTTTTGTGCAGACATACATTTTTAACTACTTTGAGTAAATACATAGAAGTTTTATTGCTGGATAATATGGCAAGACTATGTATTGCTTTGTAAGAAATTGCCAAACTGTCTTCCAAAGTGGCTGAATGATTTTGTATTACCAACAGCTATGAGAGAGAGAGTTCCTGTTACTCCACATAACAGCATTTGAGGTCATTGTTTTGGATTTAATGCATTCTAATAAGTGTATAGTGATATCTTATTGTTGATTTAATATGTAAATCCCTGGTGATATTGATGTTGAATGTTTTTTTCATATACTTATTTTATCATCTGTTATTTTTTTTTGTGTTGTCTCTATTAGAGTGCTTTCTAACTTTTGAGTTTTAACAATTTTTAAACAGTTTAAGTTATATTAACAGTTCTTTCTATATATTGTATACAATTCCTTTGGATAGTGTTCCCCAGGGAATATGCTCCACCCTCTGAAAAAACTGGGGTAATGGTCAGACTCTCCACAATCTCCAGGTCACAGGCTCAACCCTCAAAGAACAGTGGTTTGGTGTCCAGATGCTTCCCACTTCCAAAGGAATATGTTTCACCCTCTTTGAAGACTGGGACCAATTAATAACAGTTCTGATTAATGTGGGTCACACCTTAAGTGAAGTAGCACCAAAAAAAAAAAAAACAAAAACCTACCTACAATGGGTAACCAGCCATAGAATGTATTAGATTTAAGAACATACTTCTCTGGTAGAAATTCAATTTCAAATGATAGTCATCTTCAAGTTTACTGATTCTTCTGCCAGCTCCAATGGCTGTTGAAACTCTAGGGAATTTTTAATTTCAGTTATTTTAGTCTTTAAATCCAGTATTTCTTTAGTTCCTTTTCATAATTTCTATCTTTATTTTCATTGGCATTTTGTTCACTTTTCATTGCCCTGATTTCCTGTAATTCTTTCTCTGTGTTTACTTTAGTTCTTTGACCATATTGAACATCAATTTTTCTAAGTCTTTGTATGGCATGTCAAAGGTATATCCTCTTTTTTGATGTTTTCTGAAGTTTCATCTTCTTCATTTGTATGGGCAAGTATTTCACATTCCTTTATTTGTTTTGTAATATTTTGTTGCCTGCTGAACATTTTAATATTTTAATGTGTTAACTCTGGAATTTAGTTCCTAAGCTGTATGTTCATTAAATTTGTATGTAGCTAGTGTCATTAAAGTCATTTTCATCAGTACCTGTTGCTAACAAAAACAAACAAACCAAAGCAAAAAACACTGTCACAGTCTTGGCATATTGACTGGTTGTAATTTTCAAGGTTTAGCTCTCCTACCAAAAAGGTCAGCTTGAGGTGAAAGGGTGTGGTCTTCTAAGTCTTTTCTGAACTTGCATCTTATAATCATGCACTGTGGACCTAGGAATTTCCCCATTTAATGGTATCCAAATGCTGCCTCTAGTCTCTATGGGATGGACTTTCCACCTCTCCTGGTTGCTCTATTGTATGTCATGATGTCTGTAATACTTTGTCCTAGGGTGTTTGATTTGACTGTTTCCAAAATTTATTTAGCTGTCCACAACCTAAACTGTAGGGCAAGTTCTTGGAAGGGGATCCAGAAAGGAGTATCCTGGTTCAGCCCTTCATGCTCCACCCAATAGTATAACAGAGGTTACATTGCTCATTTGGAACAGGGCCAAGAACCCACAGTTAGAACACTAACTCCACTCTGTGCCAGAAAGAGATGGAGGAGGAGCAAGAAAGGCACCCGTGCTCCCCTGTCACTTTTTTTCTATTAGAGAAGTTGTAGGTTTACAGATAGATCAAGCAAAAAATAAAGAGTTCCCATTTACTCACCCCCATTTTTAACACTTTGCATTACAGTAGTACCTTTGTTAAAATTCATGAGGGAATACTATTACAATTATAAAATTTGCTATAATCCATAGTTTATAATAAGTTTCACATTTGTATTTCACAGTCAATTTTAATGTTTTCTTTTTCATTTTTATTCTAGCATCATATATATCATCTAAAAATTCCCCCTTTTAATCACATTCAGATATGTAATGCAGTGGTGTTAATTGTAGTCACAGTGTTGTGTTACCAAAACCACTATACATTGCAAAGACATTTCCTAAACCCTAATCAGAAACTGCACCAATTAAGAATGAACTCCCTAGTCCCTACTCATACTCCCTTTACTCCAATTACTGCAATCCTCTACCTGTTTTCTGAAGTGTTTAAGAAGATGGCTCTGCCAGTTTTTGTTAGTTGTTTAAGGATTCTGTGGGAGAATGGAATCTTGGAATATCTTACACCACCGTCTTGATCAATCAAAAATCTAGATTATTGTTTTTTAAATCCTTTTTCTTTTCTAATATGTGTGTTAAATTTTATACATTTCTCTCCATATACTAATTTTTGTATCCAACAAAGTTTCATAGGTTTTAATTTCATTGTCATTAAGCTCAAAATATTTTTAAATTTCTCTTGAAACTTCTTTGATTTATGTGTCATTTATGTGCTTCAGTTTATCTCCAAATACTTGGAATTGTCCAGCTTTTTTTCTCTTATGACTTCTAATTTGATTCCACTGAAGTCTGATAGCATGTTTCGTATGATTTCTATTCTTTCAAATTTGTTGAGATGTGTTTCATGGCCTAGTATGTGGTCTGTCTTGTGTATTCTGCTGTAGGTAAATAAAGTATTCAATAACTGTCAGCTGGATCCAGTTGATTGATGGTATGGTTTAGTTCAACCCATCATTGTTGATTTTCTGCCTATTGGATCTCTCTATTACTGACTGAGGGACGTTGAAGTCTCCAAATGTAATAGTGGTTTCGCTTATTTCTCTTTGCATTTCTATCCATTTTTATCACATATTTTGATAAATTGCTGTTAGTCATATGCAAAGAAAAGTTTATTATGTGTTTTTGGAGAATTAAATCTTTTTAATTCATGTAGTGCCTCTTTTTATCCCTATAATTTCATTGATCAGAAATCTACTTTGTCTGTTACTAATATAGCTACTGCAGCTTTCTTCAGAATAGTGCTAGCATGGTATATCTTTCTCCATACCTATGATTTTAATCTATCTGTCTTTATGTTTAAAATTAGTTTCTTTATATTTGCACTGTTTGTCCCCACTCTGACAGTGTCTTTCGTTTAATTAGTATATTTAAACCATTCACATTTAAACTTATTATTGAAATAGTTGGATTAATATCTTCCATGTGTTTAATTGTTTGCTATTCCTTTTCCTTGTCCTTCTTGGTTTTTTAGTCTTATTCCCATTTTTTTTTGCATTCTCTGATTTCAATGGAATATTTAACAAGTTTCCATTTACTACCCTCTGTTCCTCTGTTAGTCTCTAATTACACTTAAAAAAAATTAGTGGGTTCCCTGGATTTACTGCTAATTTCAGTCCACTTCCAATTAGTATTATAAAACTTCATGGGTATTGCAGGTTCTTTATAACATAGTATTCTCATTTTCTCCCTAGTATCGCTTTTAACACTGCTAACATTCACTTCATTTATCCATAAGCTAAATTCACCCAATAGATTTGCTATTATTAAGATGAACAACTTAATTTTGCCTTGTTTATTCTTTGTAAACATTCCTCCTTTCTTTAAGTAGATCCAAATTCTAACCTGTATCATTTTCCTTCTCTCTAATGAACTTCTTTTAACATTTCTTGCAAAACAATTCTACTGTTAGTAAATTAGTTCAATTTTTGTTGATCTAACAAAACTTTTATTTCTCCTTTACTTTTGAAGGAAATTTTACTTTTGTGGATAATTCATGTTTGAAGTTTATTTCTCTCAACATTGAATATTTCTCCCCACTCTCTTCTTGTTTGCATGGATTCTAAAGAGAAGTCCAAGGTAATTTTTTATCCTTCTTCCTCTATATGTAAGTTACTTTTACAACCAGATTCTTCACAGATTTTTCCTTTGTCTATTATTTTCTGCAATCTGAATAAGATATGCCTAGGTGTAGATTTTTGGTGTTTATTTGGCTTGGTGTTCTATAAGCTTCTTGGAGCTGAGGTTTGGTTCCTGATATATTTTGGATAATGCCCAGCCTTCATTATTTCAAATATTTGTCTGTTCCTTTCTTTTTTATTCTCTTTCTAGTATCCCCATTAAACATATGTTACAACTTTTTAAAATTTTCCATAATTCGTGGATATTCTATTTTGTCTTTTTCATTCCTTTTTTTCTCCTTGCTCTTCAGTTTTGGAAGTTTCTATTGACTTTTCTTTACTCTTACTGATTCTGTCCTCTTCCATGTTCAGTCTACTGAAGAGCCTATCAATGGCATTCTTAATTTTTGTTACAATATATGTGATTTATAGTATTTCTTCTTGTTTCTTTTTTAAAGTCTTCATTTATCTACATATATTATCCATCTGGTCTTCCATGTTGCCTGCTTTATGAATTAAAATTTCCAGCATATTAATAATATCAATATTGATTAATATTAACATATCTGACTCTATTTGTGATGTTGAATTTTTTGATACTGTAATTTTGCCTTTTAGCATAACTTGTACAGTTTTATGAAAGCTAGACATGATATATTGCGTAAAATAATTGTGGTAAATGGGTATTTTATGTGAGGTTTTATGTTTTCTTGACTAGGAGGTAGCCTGTTTTTCATTTGCTGTAGCTGTAGGGGTTAGAGGCTAACATTTCCTCTGATGTCCTTCTTTTGGTCTATCCTTTGTCTTCGGGTTTCTGATAGACTTCATCATAAAAGGGGTCCAAGCCTTGCAATTCATTTGAACTATAATTATGTGTTATTACACAGGAGTCCTAGTGATGTGGTGGTAAATATGGCTGAGAGAGAAGCAATCTACAAGTCAATGATTAGGTTTCAGACTTTTAGTAAACCTGTGTTCTTTGGCTGTGACCTTTAAAAATATTTCTCGTTCCCCCACCCCCACCCCCAAGCATTTAGAGGTGCAAGAATTGGGGAATTTATTTATCCTAGGATGACTATGATCTGGTAAAAAGCCATTTAAGCTGGCTCTGGTAAAGTAATTTCCCTTTTGTTCAGGCCTAAGTTAAGAACAGACTTCTCTGGCTTACTTTAAATTGTCTACATATCCATACCCTTCTTGGAAGTGTGGATAGAATTTTTTGAAATTTACATTGATAAATTGGAGTGACTCTTGAAAGTACGACTCATGATAGTGTGGGTGTCCCCTAAAGCAGGGTCACTAGAAGTTTTAATCTGTCAAGCTAATGCATACCTTGTCTTCAGAAATTTATCAATCATCCTTCAAGTATTCCTACCTGATTCTGGCTCTAATAGTGATTTCTGTTCAAATACATTGTGGTTTTCTCTAACTGCCCATCTCTACAGTTTGGGAGGCAGTAATTTGCTGTGCACTCTCAATTCTCTGAAGGATCTAAGAAGAGTTTTTGATTTTCAGTTTTCCAGCTTGTTTTCTTATTATAAAGATGATAGTCATGACTTTCAAGCCTTTATATGTCGTAATGGAAACTGGTTTATTATAAGCATTTTTAATACTTTTAAGGGTAGTTTATATCTCAATAACTGAGCTATTTAGCATGGTAAGATGGAAATTTCCAATTACCCTTGGATCTGGTCCACTAATGGGTCCCTTACCCTGTTTTAACAACATAAACAGGGAAAGTTTACAGATGTAGAGTGAGTTGAGTCAAATATCAAAGAAGATCTATGGAACAAAAGTATTCACTATAAAATCCTAGGCAAGAAAGAGGAATTGACTATTAGAGTAAATGCACCAACATAATCAGATGCCTAGTCATCAGCAAAAAAATTGTAAGGCATAATAAGAAAAAGGAAAATAAGCCAGCCAAAGGAACAAATTAAAAACACTGATGCAAAACAGGATTTAAAACAACTAATCAATGAGGTTCACACAAATCCCGTAAATCAATGCAAAGAATTTAAGGAAAATACAGCTAAAGAGATATAAGATACTAAGAATACAAAGGATGAGCATAAAAAAGAATTTGAAATCTTGCAAAGAAAAGTAACAGATCTTTTGGGAATGAAAGACATAATGGATGAAATTAAAAATACATTAGAAGGGGGAAATGGACAATATGGCAGCAGAGTAGGGAGCTCTAAGTGTCATTTCATCCTACAGGGTAGTGAGTAATCAGTCATGATATATCTAAATCACCTGTTTGGGTGCTGCTGTGAAGAGCAGAAGAACAGCATACACCATTCATGGAAGAACTGTAGGGAAAGACTGACCATCTGTAGTAATGATTCATGAGTAGATCCCTCCACATTGTGGATGTCAATGCATAGCCCTGACTGGTGGGGCAGGCCACTTCAGAAACTACTCCACGCCTGGAATGGGAAGCTCTAGTTCCCAAAAATAGTGGAGGAGGATATGGCTAGGAACCAGCTACAGCTACTGATTAGAAAATTAGGCTAGCATAGTTCCAATTCTAAGTACAGCTAAAGTTTGAATATGTCCAAGTCAGAAATAAATGAACAGTCTCCATTTTAACTCTGCTTCCAGCAGGAGGGAACATGGGACTGATTGAAAAACATAAAGACTTTCTGCTCTTTTCCACCAAGGTCAGTTTACCATCCTAACCTTGATAGCTGGAAAATGTGCTTACTAAAAATTTCTTCACTTTAGTAGCTCTGAAAATTCTATTTCATTAATTGAGCTGGTTTTCTATTAATCTAATTTTAGAAATTACTCTTTGTATTTAGTTCACTGAAGGATATTAACCAGACTTGCTCACTTTTGTTATAGGGATAAGATAATATCTCAAAGCAAAACCAGAAAGAATGGTTTCAGGAACAACTTATGACCCAGTAAATCTGTAGCTTTTCTCAGAGACAAAAAGCTTGATACACTTGAGTGGTGGGCTGAGAAAGGAGCCATGAAGACCTTGCTCCTGCACAACAATTTCCAAATTTTGATTAATTACCTGCTAAAAACTAAGGACAAGTTTGGTGTGTTTGAGACAATGCAGGACTGAGGAATTGCACGTGAGCTCTTGACAAGATGCCTGACATCACTTGGTTTTTTTCCTCCCTTACCATTCAACTTTGTCTTAAAAAAAAAAAACCTAGTGTTCATTCTCATTTTGACCTAGTTTTGGGAAGATTCCCCAAATTCCTTGCTTGAGCACTCACAATAAATCACCTTTTCACTGAGAGACATGTTTCTCCTTTCTGGTGCCAGATTGGATCTGTCCTTCTATCGGAAATAGCCATGCTCATGGTAAAATCTGGGTTCCAATCCCAACCCTGGCAGGGGAGGAAAGTGGGCATAGCATCATCAATTTCTCTAAGCAGCTGCAGACAGTCTCAGTTAGTACAGCTTAAAGTGTCACCCAAGCCTGTCTCCATCCTTGCATCTAGTAGGGAAGGAAAGTGGGTGGAGATTCATCACTCTCTCCAGGAATCTACAGAAAGTTTTGTCCTGTAAAGCTTAGTTTAGTGCTTATATCCTTAACTCAATCCCTGCCCCTGGTAGGAAAGAAAGGTGGACTGAACTTCACCAGTATCTCCAGCAAATGCAGGCAGTTTCAGTCTTCATGGCTTAGATTACTGCCTTCACCATTGGCTCCATTCCTGCATCTAGCAGGAGAGGACTGGGAGGTTCATCTGTCTCTCCAAGAAAAAATAAAAAGTTATAGCCAGCATGGCTTAAGTTACTACTCCACCCCTGGAGAGCGAGATGGGCAGAGCTTCATCAGTTTCTTGGGACAATTTGGGCAGTTTCAACCTGATGACTCAGAAAGAAACCAGTAGTCTCTGTCTCAATCCTACCTCAGGCAGGGGAGAAACTGCATATAATTTAGAAACACAGTGCCCTCTCTAAGAGGTGGGCTACAGTTTGTCAAAGTGCATCTCTTCTCCGAAGAAAAGGGGCAAAAAGGCCCAGCACAGATGATGACAGTTGATTAAAGATCTCAGCTCACAGGGGCTGGGATGTCTGCTGTAGTTTCATCCTGATGCAGCTAGCAGCCTCATTCTCAACCATGACACCAATAAGGACTAAGCTAGCAGAGAATTTAAGACCAGCATTACTTTAAGGTTGCAGGGAACAGCTGGATAAAGCATGCCACCTATGGGGCAAGAATCAGATGAATAAGGAGCTGAAAAAATCTGATTTGTTAAAAATGACCTACTATAAAATTCCAAAATAAGTTGAACAAAGTGCCAAACAGAAGCTTAAGCAAAAATCCTATCAACAAGAAAGCCCAAGGCTAAAGAGAGAAAGTGATACCAGAATAATGAAATCAAGAAAATCAGATCCTGAGAAACTAGCAAAAATTACAAGTCATATTAAGAAAGAAAAAGACATGGCCCAGTCAGAGGGAAAAATGAAACCTCTTGAAGATATACAGGATTTGAGAGAACTAATCATAGGTGTCCAAATAAATTCCCTTCATAAATTCAATGATATGGCTAAAAAATTAAGAAAATTAAGAAGACACTGAGTGAGTACAGAGAAGAATTTGAAAGTATGCCAAGAAAATTAACAGATCTTATGGGAATGATTGCCACATTACTGAAATTGAAATACACTGGGTGGACACAACAGGAGACTGGTAGAGGCAGAAGAAAGGATCAATGAGCTAGAAGACTGGACATCTGAATTCTAACATACAAAACAGAACAGATAGAGAAAAACATGGAAAAATTGTACAAGTTCACTGGGAACTGAATGAGAATATGAGGTGCATAAACATATGCATCATGGGTGTCGCAGAAGGAGAAGAGAAGGGAAATAGGAAGAAGAAGTATTTTAAGAAATAAAGGCAGAAAATTCTCCAACTCTGTTAAGGACATAGATATCCATGTCCAAGAAGCCCAACATACTCCAATCAGAATAAATCAAAATAGACCTGATTTGAGACAAATTTTAAACAGATGTCAACTGCTGGAGATAAAAAGCGAATTCTGAAAGCAGAAAGAGAAAAGCAATTAATCATATACAAAGGATTCCCAATAAAGTTAAGTGCTGATTTCTCATCAGAAACAATGGAGGCAAGAAGACATTGGTATAATATATCTAGGATAGAGAAAGAAAAACTGCAAGCCAAAAATTTTATATCTGACAAAACTATCCTTCAAAAATGAGAATGAGTTTAGAATATTCACAGGTAAAAAGAAACTGAAAGAATTCATCACCAAGAGACTGGCCTTACAAGACAAACTAAGGGTACTGCTGCAGTGTGAAAAGGAAAGACAGGAGAAAGGCTTAGAAGGGAGTCTAGAAATTAAGTTTATCCATAAAAGTAATTAAAAGTGTGAAAATAGAGGTGCCAAAAAGATATGACTACTAAAACCCAAAAGAAAAGATGGGTGAAGTACTGCTTTTACATTTATAACATTAAATATTAATGGATTAAAGTCCCCAATCAAAATACACAGACTGGTGGAAAGGATAGAAAATTATGAGCTATTAAGACACTGTCTACAAGAGACTCACCTAGACACAAGGATACAAATAGATTGAAAGTGAAATGCTAGAAAAAGATATTTCACACATACTTTAACCAATAAAAAGCTGGGGTAGCTATACTAATATCAGACAAAACAGACTTTAAATAAGACACAAAGAAAGACACTATATATTATTAATAGGGACACTCCACCAAGAAGAAATAACAATCATAAATATATGTGAACCTAACAAGGGTACCCCCAAATATATGGGGGAAATGCTGGCAAAACTGAAGGTAGAAATAAATATCTCTATAACAATAGTTGGAGAATTCAATACACCACTCACATCAATAGATTAAATATCTTGACAAAAGATCAATAAGGAAATAGAGAACTTGAACAATTTGATAAATAAACTACAACTAACAGACTTATACAGACCACTGCACCACAAAAGAACAGGATACAAATTCTTCTCAAGTTCTCATGAATCATTCTCCAGAAAAGAACATAAGTTGGGTCACAAAACTGGTATCAATAAATTTAAAATTATTTAAATTATACAAAGTACATTCTCTAATCATAATGGAATCAAGCTGGAAATCAGCAATAGGCAGAATTTTGGATTTGCACAAAGGTATGGAGAATAAGCAACACATTCTTAAACAATCAGTAGACCAAAGAAAAATTTCAAGAGAAATCAGAAAGTACATAAAGATGAATGAAAATTAGAACACAGCATTTCAAACTCTTGGGATGTAGTAATGGCAGTACTGTGAGGAAAATTTAGAGCTCTAAACAACCTATGTTAAAAAAAAGAAAAGGCTAACAACAAAGACATACTTCAAACCTGGAGGAACTAGAAAAGGAATAGCAAACTAATCCCAAATCAATCAGAAGGAAAGAAGTAACAAAGATTAGAGCATACATAAATGAAGTTGGAACCCCCTCAAAAAAAGGCAATAGAGAGGATCAATAATACCAAAAGTTGGTTCTTTGAGATCAACAAAATGGAAAAACTCTTAGCTAAACAGACAATGAAAAAAAGAGACAGGATGCAAATTTCTGAAAATCAGAAATGAAAAAGGGGCCATTATTACTGACCACACAGAATTAAAAGAAATCATAAGAGAATTTTATGAAAAACTGTGTGCCATCAAACTAAATTACATAGACAAAATGGAAAGTCCTAAAATGCACTGTGACATTTTGAATTAGGTGAATCCCAAGAAGAGAAAATATTTTTTTAAAAATTGATGTCTGTGGAAAAGGGCCTTTGATTGCACTAAATTCAGTAAAGAGGCCTTTGATTAGATAACTTGAGGGTTTTTGATTAGACTTCATCAGTGAAGCATGGCACAGGCTGGGCTTCTGCCCTCTTGCTGAGTCTCATACAAATAGAGACAACAAATGTTAAATATTCTGTCCCCTGACACATTCATCTTTATGAGACCAGTTTTCCCAAGTGAGGTGCAGAAAATATGGTCAGAGCTGGCAGAACTGGTTCAGGAAGTGTCTTAAAAGCCCTCTATTTCTCAGTCTGACTTCTGGCTTACATCAGCTTAAATAGCTTGAGCTTCCCAATCCCAAAGTAGCAGCTTCTACTTTTGCTAACAACAGTTGTTATTTCATGGCACTAGTTGTGGCTGTCTGTTCCACTGGTGGACCCCAATGAACCGTGCCTCCCGATACTCATGCCCTGGTGGTGTGGAATGCCCTTCTTATACCTGAGCTGGGCTTGTGACTTGTTTTCTTCAGTACAATGCAGTAAATGTGATTTTGTGACAGTTCTTGGCCTAAGTCCTAAAAAGGCCTGGCCACTTCTGTTTTTGTGGTCTTGAGAGCTCTGAGCAGCCATGTAACATGACCAGCTAACTTGCTGGACAGACCATTTGGAAAGGCACCACGGAGAAAGAGAGATACTAAGAACCACATGCAGAGAGAGACAAACCTTGCCATCCCACTGTCTCCATCAACCTGCCGACTCCATGAATGATTACCAGGAAGACTAGCAGAAAAACAAAGAGTTCAGGCAAGCCCAGCCCAGACCGCAGTATAGTGAGTGAAAAAAAAAAAGAGATGTTGTTTTCAGCCACTAAGTTTTGGGGCAGTTTGTTAGCAACAACTGATAACCAAAGTATTGGTCTACCATAGATGACTTTTTTCTAAATAAAAGGCAATTCCTGCATTGCAAATGTGACAAATGTTTTCCCACCACAACTTGCTCAGACAAAAGTCTACATGGTAATTTGTTACCTGCTTTAAGAAAAGCAAAAACTTCTTATCCTAAATCATAAGTTTCCATGACTTTTTATAATGTCAACTTCTGACAGTTTGGGGGCACTGGCTTAATTACTATTTAGTTTAAAAATAAAGGGGGGGGCACAAAATAATTTATCTACTGCTGGGTAAGTGATGGTAAACAAAATTGTTCCCAATTCTGTAGATGTTGTTACTTAATTTTCCCAAATCATTTCTCTTCTTGCAAGTACCCTATCATCCCCTACAAAGAGTGAAAAAAAAACAAATCTTTAATTTGTTAAGATTATAAAAAGGAAAAAATAACAAAAACAAATGCTGATAACTAGAATTTGAGTCCCCATCATCTACAAAATATAAAGGAAAAATAAACTGCTCCCTCAATTTAAAATAAAATTCTATAAAATATAACATTGTCTACATTGTCTCATTCTTCACATAAACTTTCTTGCATCTTTTCTTGATTTTTTAGGGATGGGGTCAAAGTCTACATCTATTTCTTTGCTGAAGTTTTGGAGGGTTTTCTCATCTGAAATTTTTCTGCTGATGCTTCAGCCCTACATTTTAATATCCTCTAGCAGTATCTTCTCTCATTTCTGCACAGGATGATATTGAGGTACAAGGCAGGAGAAGACTCTGATCTCCACTTGTCTGGTCCGCTAAGGAACACTTAATATTTGTGAATTTGTGCCCTTTCCTCATGTTTTTCTGCTTTTCAATCCTGTGCTGTAGTGTTTCTATATAATGCTGGATGGCCATATAGATAGATCGATACTGTGCTTTTGTTTGGACCATCCCTGACCTCTGAGATGGCACCATCTGAACGGTTTTGGGTAAATTTATGTCACAGTCAACACCTTTCTCTCTGATGATGTCAATAAGGATATCAATCACAAAGAATGTTCCTGTTCAGCCAATTCCATCATTGCAGTGAACCACCAGAGGCCAGCATCCACAATGCTCACCTGCTTATGGTGCACTTCCTCCAAGAAGTCCAGTATGCCCCCAGGGTCACTGTGCAGCCAAGTCCAAATATGGTATTACCAAATCGTTCTCTCTGTAATCCCTTGTCCAACCTTTGAAAAATTTAAGTTCTCTTAACGTATAGTCATGAGCAATACCTTCTTTGATGTTCCTAACACTCATGACCCCATATTCTTTAGAGCATATACGTCAGATGAGAATTTGACATTTTCTCTTTCGTCTCTCCACTTCTTTTATTGTCATAACAATCAAATATGAGTTCTCCTGGAATATCATCCACCAGAAGTCATTCACCATGTTTTGCAGAGAGCCTTGTTTGTATGGCAATGTAATTCTTTTTGGGCTTTGAATTGTTGCACTTGGTTTCAACTTCAGGAATTATAATATTTGCATTAATATAATCTGAAACAAGCTCACTGAGATCACCATACTGAAGGATGACTCTGGTATGATGCAAGGGCATGATGTTTTTATTTAGATTTTTGTGTTTATTTTCTTGTCTCTGACACTGTTTTTGGCTATAGAGAAGTTTGCATTCATGTTGTTGTAATGTCTCCAATTCTTCACAAAACCTTGCTTGATTTTATCTGTGGTCTCAGCAAATTTGCTTAGTTCTTGAATCTGGCTTTATTTCAGCAGCACTGATATAAGCTGTATTGAGGGGCTGCTTGAGCTATAGTTCCATGCCCAATGTTTCCACCATGGGATTCTTCTTGTAGTGGTCAATGAGATCTGTCAAAGAAGCAAACCATTCTCCTCCACAAACACTGTATTTCATTTCCTGACAGCAAATCATAACATGGGTCACTTTAGACTTGTCATCATTGTTCTCCCCTTTGTCAGCACCAGTGTGGATAGAAAGAACAAAATTTCCATTGTGGCTCTGGCTCTCTTGTACAAGAAAGCTACCATGTATTCCTTTCTCAGTTAATAATTTCTCTACTTCTTTCCCAGAAAGGTGTCCATGAAACCAACTCTCAGAAATAGGATCTACACAATTCAGAGGATATTTGAGTTCAAGACATCACAATTCTTCTCTTTTAACTGTCCATGATGTTCCATATAATACTTGACCAACTCAGCCAAAGTGGCAAACTTCTCCCCTTCTTACAGATCATAGTAATCACCAGTGTTCTGAATCTCGATGTGTGTGACAGATCCCTTTTTTCTTACAGAAAGTGTAAAGTCTATGGGGTTACTTTTACTGGGACTTGCAAAAAAACTGCCAGCAACTCCTCCTGGCAACAGAAGGTTTTCTGCCTCTGCCAGTGATATTTGATTGAAACCATCTCTGAGATGTCATGTTCTTCAGGCCCTGTGACTCCTGGATGGACCCTCTCCTAGCTCAGGCCCACTGGACCGGGTCACATTTGGCTTGAGGGAGGTTGGCTAGGGACTGGCTGGGGTGGAGGGTGGGTTGAGCCAGCAGGCTGTGCACAGAACCCCCTTCAGGCGTGGGAATCCTGGAGACAATAGGGTCACATCCCCTACCTCCCCATTCCTCCACAGTCAGTCCTCCTCCTCCCCTGCCCTTCTTCCCCAAACTTTCATGTGAAGATAGATACACATATGTTGTCCATACATATAGACTTATACATAGTAACCATAAAACTCATTCTTGTCACATTTTACTTCTCTTTCATGTGTCTAAGTGGTCCTTCAGACTGGGTCCTTTTTTATTTCTTGAGTGTGCTATGAAAGCTGTAAATACATATGGAAGGCCTCTAAGTCTTCCATGAGTCTTCCATCTAAAAGATTCTTGTAGGAAAATGTTAATTCGAACATCTTGAAATAAAAGGCACAGGAGGGACCCTGAAGTAAAACTTCCATGGGCATTGTACAGCAGCCAATGCATGTGTAGTTAAAACTGCAAAAATTAAAACCATGCTCTTATAAGGGACATACAGATTTTAAGACTTTTCCTTCTTTTATTTACCTCTCCAGGGTTATGATAGCAGTGTTTCAGGAACACTTAGGTAATAGAACTGATAATATAATATGAAAATTATTTTCCTATCACACCCATATACTAGAAGAAGCTCTTCAAAGACTATTTGTTGAAATTTTCCATTGTAAAATACTTAATTTATGTTGAATATTTCTTTGTCATCCAATTTGATCAATGTCATAAGAGTATCAGAAAAACATCAAAGTTTTCATAATCTATACAAAATTACAGACTTTATTATGGCGCTATGGGAGAAGTTTCTAAGTATGTAACTACACTCATCTGAAACCTGAAAACCATGTATATTGTTATGTATTCCAAGATATAATTTTGTATTACTTGTTGTCAGCTAATACACAGTAATGTTGATCATTAGGAAAATATGATAATTCATAAACATTTTTTTTGTTTATATTGCTTCATCTTTTGTTTTCCTGCTGTGGGCATAGGAAAAGCATCAGTATAAACTGAAGGGAATAGAGTTGAATTAATTTTAGCCCTTAATTTACAGCAAAAAATCCTCTTGGTCCACACAAAGTCTTTTTTATGTTATTATTTCATTTAAAAATATTATTTCTTGGCACATTACCCATTTCCACCCTTCTTTACATCACCAGGGAAATTTCTATTAATATATTCTACCTAAGAGATGTCAGACTTGTACTCCTACTAGCTCCAAGTTACTGCACATTCCTTGTGCTTTTTTTTTTATTTAATATTTCCCTATCTATTGAAATTAATCTCTTATTATAACCTTTTACAGAAATTGACTCTGCCTTCTCTTGTAAAATACTGGCTGACAGAAAAATTTAATATCATTGTTATATATATG
>JAQZBX010056553.1:0-18173 GCA_029593785.1 Cabassous unicinctus
GAGTAAAACAAATGAATTTCAAACATGAAATGTGGGCTGGAAACCTCCAGGGTAATTCAATTAAAATTGAAATGGATCAGGATTAAATGCCAGAATGTACAAAGAGAGTGACGTTAATTTACATAATTAATAGATTTTAGATGCATAATAATGACATTACATGCTAAATCTGAATACAGTCATTAATCCTATATTTTTTTCAAGAATATCTTCGACACAGGATAAAGTTTCTTCATTTCAGTAATAAAAAGTCCTTTAATCGTTTTAATTTTCATAAGCAGAGGTAAAATACGGGAGTTGGCTTGCTAACCAAGAAAAGTATACACCTCATTGTATTTGAGGGGATGGAGTTACTGAGCATGAAATATTCCAGACCATCAAGGAGGTAGGGAGCATGCATAATCTCAGTGTCATGCACATGGGTCTAAGCAATCAATGGGCCTTGCCTAAGTATCTAATTTACTAGAAAGTAATTTGGGTTAGCAACGTTAATCCAAAACAAGGGGTGAAGTCAGAGTGAAAAATAACTGTCAAATTGGTTGTTTGATGATCTGTTGGAAAAATATGCAACTGAATATATACTGAATACATATACATACATATATCCATATATATATATATATTTAAGTTGACTATTTTACTACATTATAGATAGATGACACAGATTATTGCTGTAAACTACAACTGTAAATCCTTGAAGAGAAATAAAGATTAATCAATCAAATGTGGAATTGGCCATTGCACTCCAAATGCTTCCTCCCCAAGTTCATTTAGAAGATAATGTCATGGACAGCTTCATAAGAATGGTTTTGAATGGGTTTTAAATATTTTAAAGTATTGGTGTATAAATAAATAAATATTTTTTCTTGTAGTTAAATGTAGATATTATTGAAATACATATATAACTGATTATATATATATATATATATATATAAATGCTAACATGACCACGTGGAAAAAGTGTGGTCAACACTTGGGATAAATATACATTATTATAATGGTCACTGCATTAAGTCTAATAATGTCCTTTGTAATCTACTGTCACGACTGTCTTTTCAAAGCTGCAAGAAAGAGCTGCAAAGTATAATTAAATGTTTTATATGACAGCAGGAATAAATCTTCTCTTGAAACTTATTGTATATTCATTAAAAGTTCCATTATATGTATTATCTTCAAATATAATGAAGGTTAATAAAACAAATATATGATCTCCTAAATATGTAGAGATTTAGACTACCAAAAAGAAAGTCAGTTTCAATTAGTGGAAAAGCTGAAGTATAGAATACTTCAAAGGCACTCTAAAAATTATTTTCAAGGATACTGTAAAAATCACATCAATGCCCTGTATGATGTTATGCATGTTTGCTTTGTAAGTTCACAACTTTCACTATGCACTTACTGTTTATGTATGTTCATGTATAAATGACATAAAATAATAATAATAATAATAGGATGGGTTGGGGAAAAATACTTTGGTTAGTAGTAATATTTCGAGGATGCTCTTTAATCATTAGTTAAAAATGTTTCACAACAATGCAAGGTATTGGAAGTAGTGTGAGGTATGAGAGCCCTGTATGATGTTTTGTATGTTTGTTTTGTAAGTTCACAACTATCACTATACATTTATTGTTTATGTATGTTTATGTCTGAGTGATATACTTGAATAAATTTTTTTAATAATGAGGGGAAATGTGAGAATGCATGATCATCAGAAGGCATGGAAAAAATTTTAAGTGCTTGTGGAGTATGAAAGCATGATTTAACTAGCAAGACATTGCAGGGTTGAAAAATATATGTGAAAACACTCATAGGACTCTGTTTAGATGAAGACCAATGTAGGCATGTGCTGTTTCATGATAAATTGCAAATATTTGGAGTCAGGGACAATTGGGGTTTTCATCATTGGATGTGGTAAATCATCAAAGGGACATAAGAAGAAAATGTTGGTCTTGATAAGTACAGTTTATGATTTTTTAAAGATTCATTTTAGTTATTTATTTCTCCCCCCTTGTTGTTTGCACTCACTGTCTCCTCGTCTTCTATTAGGGGGCACCTGGAACTGAACTTGGGACCTCCCACATGAGAGGGAGGTGCCCAATTGCTTGAGCCACATCTGCTCCCTGCTTGTTATGTCTCTCAAGTTTCCTCATTGCATCTCCTCATTGCATCATCTCATTGTGTCATCTCGTTACATCATCTCATTGCATCATCTCATTGCATCAGCTCATTGCATGAGCTCATTGTGTCAGCTGGCTGTCTTGCTCATCTTCTTTAGGAGGCACCGGGACCCAAGCCCAGGACCTCCCATTTGGTAGGTGGACATTCAACTGCTTGAGCCACATCTGCTCCCGATAAGTATATGTTGATACCAGTAACTGAAGATTAAACTGGGCAGTAAAAATGAGGAGAGATAGAGGCTGATGTTTGGCAAGGGACATGAGTGTACTGGAGGTCCCTGTGTAGAAAGAGAATCTGGACATGGGGAGTATTTGTGTGAACAAACTAGAAGGATGGGAGGTTATGATAACAGGGTGGGACCTCTGATGTTTGATGTGAGAGGGACATTCCAGCTAAAACATAGGAGTGTTATGTACCTCCCAAGGAATTTGAGCTTGGCAGACAGGCAGATCAAAATTCAAATTTTTGCTGTATTTTCTAATCATGTAATTTTTCATATTACTAAAGTTTTCTAAACCTCCTGGAAAAAAAAATCACATCAATAGTTAAAAGAGAATCTGCTTGGCATGCTTAAATAGTTAAACGTTATGAACACTGCTTTACAGTTCACACACCTCCACCCCTACTTGTTTCTCTTTATAGCAAGCTGGTGATATATTTAGAGCAGGTAGAGCAAGAAGCAGATTCAGAAAGGTAATTAATTGCTCAATTTCACACAGTGAGGAAATGGCAGTGTCCAACCATATATATAAGACATCTGACTCACGTGATAAGATACATTTTTAATTAAGGGCAAACCATGTATTGCTAAACTCCTCCAAGGATAGTTAAAAGGACCACTATTACAGTCTTGTTTTTTTTTTTGTTTTGTTTTTTTTAAGTTTTATATTATTTTTATTTATTTATTTATTTATTATTTTATCCGGAGGTCCCGGGGATCGAACCCGGGTCCTTCCATATGGTAGACGGATGCCCAACCACTTGAGCCACATCCACTTCCCGTACAGTCTTGTTTTTGCATGGCAAATTTTCTTTAAAAAGTCACCTTCACTTCAGTCCAGGTTTAATACATTTCACTGCAGTAGAGTTATATATTTGTTTAACAAGTGATTATTGAGCACTTATTATGTGCATTTATTGTGCCAAGTGCTGGGGATAATGTGGTAGAGAGACAGAATTCCTGCCCTCATGGAGCTCATTATAGTCCAGGGAGCAGAGGCACCCTAGTAAAATAAACATACAAGTATATGTTTATGTTCTATAATGAGAACGATAAAAGATGAGTACAAGTTTCTACTGGAATCTATAAAGAGGCCCTAATCTGGTCTGGGTGGTCAGAGAAAGCAATGTTTGAAGTTACTATGTATGCACAAGCTGAAGAAGCTGGCAAGGAGAAGCCCAGCAGTGTGGAAAGAATACCCTAGGCATGAGGGACAAATGGCATGTGCAAAGGCCCCGTGGCAGACAAAGCATGGTATCTACCTTCAAGGAACTGAATGAAGGTCACTGTGGCTAGTGGACAGAGAGGAGGACATAGAGACTCCAAGAGGGTGGTAGGGCTGACCATGCCGGGCCTTTGTAGTTTCCCCTAAGTGTATTTGTCTTTTCCTATCAAATAGCATTGAATCATTTCAAGCAGGTGGTGTGTCACAAGTGAGACTTGCATTTCATAAACATCCCTCTGGTTGCATGGGGTGGAGAATGAATTAGAACAGGAAACAGTGGGGATGGAGGAGTCAGCTAGAAGGCTCTAAGAAGAATGCAGATGAGAGGTAATGTTAACATATGCTAGGGCAGAGATAGTGGCGCTAGAAAGAGGGAAAGCTTAAAAAATGTACACTTTAAAATTGTTAATTTGATGGAAATTAAATGAGAAATAGTTAAATGGGAAATTTTGAGTTATATATATATATACGTTACTAAGAAAAAAAATTTCAAAAATGTTTAGGAGGTAAATCAAGAAAATTTAGTAATGAATTAGAAATAGTGGATAAGGAGAGAGTCAGGAATACTGAGACTTTATGTAATTAAAAAAGAAAAAAACCAACTAGAGTATATTCATAGGACATCTGTATTCACAAAAGCTAATTGATGATTCAGGTTAATTACTGTTCTCCACATGTTGAATATCTGACATAGTTTCTGTAAGCATAATTCGGCAACACAACAATGGCAAAGACTTTCATGCCAAAATGAATTGCTAACATACGCAATTAAAATAAATGTCTATGAGACATAACTGTCAAAATAGTAATTATGACTTGGTGAGCTAGAAACAGTCTGAAAAGTTAGTTGAAATTAAATTCATGTCCTCTACATAGACTTAGTACATTCTAAACCAAGGTTTCTGCTCCACCCCCAAAATATATATATAACCAAATTCTTATTACCAATAACTGAATATTCAACAACATGATTTGAATAAACTTAGTATTTAATTGGGAACTGCTTCAAGCAGTTTAATTATATCGAAACCATAGTTCATTTGAAATGTATTTCAATGTTGAGAAATAATAAAGAATAAAATAACTCTCAAATTTTAAAAATCCATGGTCATTTATGATAACCATTACATATAAATAAATTTTCTTAGATAAAAGCACTATCCCAAACACAAAGTTAGACCTTTGAAACTGTGCATTAAAGAGCATCTACTAAGCAATCTATTAGATTTGGCAAAGTATAAAAATATAATCGGATATGCATGTAGTCAAGTGTTTCCAGCAGTATTTTCTGTTTGGATGTGGGAGCAAGAGATAAAGAGCCTTTACAGGTAAATACGTATTTTATAAAAATACTATTCAAGAAGTATTTCAAAGTATACCTCTACAAATCTGAGATTCAGATTTTAATTTCTAAAAATTTTGATTTATTTACTTTTTTTAGCTTTTAACCATTTCCCAAATGGGAATGTGTCTTAAAATTGATGTTGCCCTACAAATGCTATGGGGACAAACACAAGGCAAGAGACAGTCTTGACAGAGTTGTGATTGCCTGCTTTTGGTCATAGCTAATTAAACTGTCTTCACTCTGACCCATCCACACGCATTGGTGATGCAACACCTGCTGGGCTTAACTGCCCTTTAAAATATGTTCAAAATGTTTGCATGACACTTCATCACTGGAACAAAAATCTATAGTTTACACTGAAATGCATGGAAACAAAAGCAGGACATAAATTTGGTCTTATAAATTACTCTTCATTGTAGGAATGACCACAATTCCTGATTTTCTCACAAAGCAACAAACAAATGCTCTATGAGATACGAGGGAAGAAAAGATAATGCAACTACATGAAACTGTGTCATGTTTGTCTTCTAGTATGTCGGGAAAATAATTGCCTCATGCCATTCAGTGCAACTGAAACTTGTCCAATTTCTTGGAATAGATTTTTCAAAACCATTTCAAAGCAACCAGGGATATATGTGGTAGATTCAGGCACTGGACAGGATTATTGTTAATGAAATTGTCATAATTTTGCTGGGTAGCCTTTTTTCATTCTTTCTCAAAATAATGGTACATCACACAAATAATGTCATCTTAGTTTCAATTCAGTATGAAAGAGTAATGAACTGAGAATCAGAAGACCACAGTTCTAGTCCCAATTCTTTAAACAATAACCTGGAAAACCATGAGTTTTCTGGGCACCAATTCCCTCACTTATAAAATGAAGAAGTTGGGCTAGATTTTTTCTAAGTTTCCTTCTAGTTCTGTAATTCTGTGACATTAAGATGGGTTTGTCATAACTATTCAATGTTAGAATTAACAAAGCTATACTTTTAAATCAAATGATGATACATAATATATTTTATTAATTTTAAATACTTGTAAAAATTTACCTTATATGTCAAAATTATATATATTTAGGAAAACTTGCTTCACTAAAACTCCTGTTCATATGAAATCCTAATAATCAAAAAATAAAAGTACTCAGGATTTTTTCTTTATGAACTTTGCATTTGGATTTTTAAAAGTAACACCTGAAATTAACCAAACTAATAGTAGAAAGGAAGAAGTAGTAAAAGAAATACTTGGCAAGTGCAGATTTGGTCACAAATTTCGCCTCTTCAAAACTATTTAGAAATTATCAATGTTCACAACTAGATACTAGATGCAAGGGAAGACCTCAAGTAGCTTCTCTAGCATTTAAAAAAGTCAAACCAATTTGATTGTAACTTCAGTTAAAAACATCTAATTGGCTTTGAGTCCTTTGAAAATGCACGAATATATTGTAAATGTTATGCTATTATGTGAATAATTTTCAGTTCACTAGAACGTTTATTTAACCTGAATTCCACATTCTCCAATAATTTCTAATAAATGAGAAATTATTGTAATGTAGATAAAAATTTCCATAATAACCTACCAAAGGGCATATATCAGATTTGACTCTGAAATCTCATTTAATGTGGAGAGGTACTATGGAAGGTAATAAAAGTCAAAAGAAAATAAGAGAGCATGGTAATAGATTTCAGAGAAAGGCAAACTTTTTAACCTGTGCTTAGAAAGTGGTGCTAATCAAGGGGAATAATTTCACTAGGAACTAACTGCCCTTTTGTTCTGGGCTATCTTTTTAAGGATGTCTATATAGTGAACAGCCTTGGATACAGAGACAGTGTCTCCCACTGGGACAGAGGGCAGGGTTGTTTACTGTCCCTTTTAGCCAGGGTAATGGCTCCCTCTAGAATAAAGCTCAGGTAGATGTGCTTACATCCCATTATAAAAGATTCAGGTTCTCTAAGCTTGGGCTGACACATACCCATGGCATGTACAGTATCTGCCTGGGACCTCCATGTTGTCCCCAAGACATTTGAGGGGAATAATGAAGTTCAAGTTCCTTGTTGTGCCATGAATAATAAAGTCCTTTGTATCTGATCGAGGAGTAGCATGTATTCTCCCAAAATCCAAGAAACTGTGGCAGGCTACATTGTTAGCTTGAAAGTAGGGTAAAATCAGACCCTTCATAATTCTTGATAGGATCCCAAATGTTTTTCATAAAAAGAATGAATGAATTTTCCTAGCAATTGTTCTAGTTTCCAGATTTTTTTGTAAGATTACAAATTAGTAATTAGCCCATTCATTTTGCAATCACTCTTGAATATATAAACAATATGATTAACTTCATGAATATTTGCTTCTGAGAAAAACATTTGTGGCCATTTGAGCCCCAAGGAATTAAGATTTACAGGACACACTCCAAAAACAGGTCAAGCCAGGCTGCTCACTACAACCATTCTCTCCTTCTCATATCCAGTTCACCTAATTAGGTTTATACCCAAGTGAAAGGAAGAAAAATTTCACTGAAAATTTTTGATGGACTCTTGCTAATCAATAACCCAGAGAAGTCATTTAGCATGTCATTTTTGCGATGTCAAAACAAATACATATTGAGTTCATGGATATGTTCACTAAATGAACATCCCATTAACTGCTTAGTTACAGACTCTTTCCCACTTATCCCCATACATGACTCTTTTGCAGAAAACACATCCAGCATCATATTGAGTACCAATTAAAGCAAGGCTGAACCCTGCAAGAATCTGAGGAGGGTAATCTGAAAAACAACCATCTGGACCTACTAGGCAAGTGTGCTATATTATGCTAATGGTAATGACCAAGTTCTGTGCACATAAATGGCAGATACTATTTGATCAGGGACACAAAGATAACATGCTATTATAGTACCATGAGAACCTGTTGACATTTTGATCACTTAAATTATGGACCAAATCTGTTAGAAAACAAGAGCTGTCAACATTCAGATCCTAAATAATATGAATTTAATCGACTGTTTCTTGTTTTCTTTATAGAAAATTCTATATAATGATTGGAATAGCTTTGTAGAGTTTAGTAGAATAAATAATCAGTTGACAAATTTCAATACATGGGTTTTCTTTACCTTGATAGATGTAAATAAAAGTACATAACCATGTTTAAAATTAAATAACAGGTAAATGATTCTAACCCCTGCATATTTCCAATATTTGAAATATCAAGTTAATTAGACCTGCCTTATCAATCCTATGCATAAAACTTACTGTATTCCCCACAGTTCAAGGTGAGCAGATTAAATTCTGAGAGGACCCTAGCCAATTGCTATGAGGAGAGAAAGGGTGCTATTAAGATTGAAGGGGAGATAAATAAATTACAATGACAGTTGTCAGAGTCAACTTTCTCTCTTTTTATTTGGGAGTGGGCTGCTATCAACAGTTTCCATATAGAAGAGGCGGTGATAACCTTTGTTGTTGAATATTACAAAGCACACCATCAGCTTGATGAAATATTTAATGTTTTTTCAGTTGACTAAATAAAATCTATTACTCCTTATTTGGCAGGCATTTATAACTGAAAAGCACCTCCTCCAGTAGCAAAAAAGCAAATTTGGATTCAGGACACTTCAATCCAAGATCCATTTTCTGATGCGAGGAATAAACGCAACAATTAGGAAACAGCTAATATGGCAGGGGTTTTATGATAAACAACAGTCTCATTGTTTCACATTAGCTGTTCGAACAGCCATCAGAGGATCATGACTTTCAGTCACTATCAATCAATAAATTATTCAGTTAAAATTTCCCATAATTCATTGCTGTTACTACCAGTAATCAAGTCCCTCCTCCCCTTTGTTTCTTGAAATTAAACTTGAACAAAGCAGTATGACTAATTACCAGTTGATCTTCAATAGCTCTCACCAATAATTTACCACTTTGGACATTAGAATATATTTGGCATAGATGAAGGCTAGGTATATTTTTAAGTCATGGTGAATGGCTAAGTAATTGCACTCATATTATTCACCCTACCATCAGTGAAAGCATTATGCTGCCTAGATGAATCTAGATTAAAATCAATTAAAAAGATGAGTTGGTTTTGTTTATCATGTATTTTTATAATTTATCTGGCAGCTGTTTCCTGAATGCCACTGAAGAATGCATATGAAGCAGATATAACCTCTTGGAATAAATTGATGCTTTTTAAAATCTCTTTTTGGAAATGTATTATCTCCAAACAGGGTTGTTAAGTTAATTCTGCAATCATAAGATTCAAGATCGCACTAAAAACTTCCTGATCTCCCAGATTTTGTATTACTGTATAATTAGGATTAATTGCATAACTAGAAATACTGTGGTTTCAATATCAATATTTCGGAGGTCATACATTTAAGATGACATTTAATATGAAAATATCCATTGATCATATTAATATCAATGTATGTCTTGAAATAGTTGAATCACTGTCCCCCACTAGATGCAGGTATTCCTGTTAAAAGCAAAATAAAATAAACACTTTTGGTAGCTTTTTAAAAAGTTAGTTATGTTGGTTAATATCAGCTTTTGATGCCTACAGGCAGTAAAAATTTCCATTTCTAAGGGCCACTCATTTATACTACCAAATCCATCTAGTCCCAAGTAAGGCTGTTTCGTAGAGTCTTCTCTATTCCCAAGTGTGTATATGTGGTGGGATCACACAATGATTTAATTCCTCCTTTAATAGAGTCATCTTTTTACAAAATTGAAGGATTGGGGCAACCCTGCATGATGCAAGTCTATCAGCACCATTTTTACAACAGCACGTGCTCACTTCATGTCTCTGCATCACATTTTATTAATTCTTGCAATATTTCAAAAATTTCATTATTGTTATATATGTTATGATGTTTTAGTTTGCTAAAGCCTGCCAAGGCAACATACAAAGGACGGACTGGCTTTTACAATTAGGATTTATTAACTTAGAACCTTACAGTTCTGAGGCTGGGGGAAATGTCCAAATCAAGGCATCAGGTGACACTCTCTCCCCGAAGATCACCAGCTGTGGGCAATCCTGGACTTCTCTGTCACATAGGAAGGCACATGGTAAAATCGGCCAGTCTCTGCCTTCTCCTCCTGGCCTTGTTGATTTCAGCTTCTGGCTTCAGTGGTGTCCTCTCAGCTTCTGGGAGTTTCTCTCTTTTCTGAGGCCTTTCATTTCTCTGTATATTCATCCCGTTTATAAAGGACACCAGTAAGAAGACTAAGACCCACCCTGGGCTATGCCTTACTGAAGTAATCTAATCAAATGGCCCTTAACTGAATTTAACCTAATCAAAGAGTCCCACCTTGAATAGCTTCACACCTACAAAAATGGACCAATTTAAGAACATACTTTTCTGGGGTCCAAAAAAGACTCAAACTACCACATATGGTCATCTGTGATCTTAGATGTTACGGTTGTAAATGTTTTGGGGAAACCACAAGCCACACCCATATCAGACAGCAGGCTTACAAAAACGCATGTGTTATGACTGCTCAACGAACTGACTATTCTCCATCTCTCTCCCTCTCCTCAGGCCTCCTTTTCCCGAGATACAACAATATTGAAATTAGGCCAAATCCTAACCCTACAATGATCTTCAAGTGTTCAAGCGAAAGAAAGAGTCACTTTAAATCAAAAGCTAGAAATGAAGCTGAGTGAGGAAGGCATGTTGAAAGTCAAGTGAAACCAAAAGCTAGGCCTCTTGCACCAAACAGTTAGCCCAGTAGTGAATGCAAAAGAAAAGTTCTTGAAGGAAAGTAAAAGTGCTATCTCAGTGAACACATGAAAAAAAGAAAGCAAAACAGCTTTTTTGCTGATATGGAGAAAGTCATAATCATCTAGATAGATCAAATAAGCAACAACAACCCTTTAAGGCAAAGCCTAATCCAGAGCAAGGGCCTAACTCTCTTCAATTCCATAAAGGCTGAGAAAGGTTAGGAAGCTCCAGAAGAAAAACGTAAAACCTGCAGAGGTTGGTTCATGAGTTCTAAGGAAATAAGCCATCTCTATTACATAAAAATACAAGATGAAGCAACAAGTGCTGATGTAGAAGCTTCAGCAAGTTATCCAGAAGGTCTAGGTTAGTATGATGGTTAAGCTAATGTGTCAACTCGGCCAGGTAATTGTGCCCAGTTGTTAGCTCAAGCAAGCCCTGGGCTAACTGTAATACAAGGACATTTATGGACTTTAGTCACCAGGATTTTACTGCATAGATAGCTGATTGCCTCTACATCAGCTAGGGAGATTGCCATAAGCAATGAGTGATGCTTTATCCAATCAGTTGAATGCCTTAAAAGGGGAACTGATTTCAGCATTCAGGGAGAATTTCCCAGCAGGTCTTTGATCAGCCAACGTCTCCCGGAAACTCATAAAGGACCTTCATTGGACTTTCATCGGAGCCTCTGGTTTGCAGCCTGCCTGCAGAATCTGCACTTGTGCATACCCACGGTCACATGAGAGACTCATAAAATCTCATACTATTGACAGATATCTCCTGTTGATTCTGTTTCCCTAGAGAACGCTGACTAACACAGCTTGGTACCAGAAGTGAGGTGGTTCTTCAGGAACAGAGTCTTAAACATAGGATGTCTGAGGTGGTTCTGGGAATATTGCAATTGGCTATCTACTCTAACTGGACTCAAGGGTACTAATGACTCCCTTTCCAATAACGACGAGGCCGCTAACAGTCCATGGCATGAGTTGGAAATAGAGATATGCAAAATATCATCACTAGATTCCCCTGCTTCCATGCTGATAAGAAGCAAGGATCTGGGTGACTGTGTCTTCAACACCTTAATAGAGTTTTGTGGAGACAAAAGGTATAATGATGTTGGCTGGCTCTTCCTAGATACTCTGGATACAGTTACCAAAGAAAGAGATGAGCTAAAGGCTTCAAATTTGAAACTTATGTACAGCATGAATGATGTGAAAGTCTCTATGTGTGCTCTGAAAGAAAATCTTGTCTCCTGTAACCACAGACTTGAGATATCTGAGAACCAAACTCAGACTCTCACTGAACGAGTAGCCGAGTCACAAAGGAAACTAAAATCTCAACCTCATAGCGTTTCTGCAGTTAAAGTAAAGGCATTGCTTGGAAAGGTGTGGAACCCAGAGGATTGGGATGGAGACATATGGGATGATAATAATATTGGTGCGGACATTGGAACCTTAAATTCTGCTGAGAGTTTACCTGATAAACCTGCGATGGCCTGCCCTGTAGATACCACACCTTGTCAACCTTGTATCACCCAGCTGCCAGACTGCCCAGGGGAGTCCAGACATCCTTCCAGCCCTGAGGTGGGTACCAGCCAAACTCTAGGAGGTACTGCCCAGCCACTGGCCTTCCCCAGGGAGTCTGGACCTCCTCTCAGCCCTGAGGAAGGTATCAGCCAAACTCCAGCATGAACTGACAAGCCTCCAGTCTGCCCTGAGGAATGTGCCTTCCAATCCCTGCCTGAAGAGATTAATCCTCTCTCACCAGAAGAAAATGCAAAGGAATGCCCTGAGGTCAGTAGCTTGCAAGACATTTCTAATCCTTCTCCTTACCCACTACCATCACCGCTCTTGTATTCAAGGCTTATTACTAGACTAAAATCACAACAAGCCCCTAAAGGTGAAATACAAAGTGTGACCCATGAGGAAGTACAATATACTCTGAAAAAATTGCATGAGTTTTCCAACTTATATAGACAGAAATCAGGGGAATATGTGTAGAAATGGATACTAAGGGTATGAGATAATGATGGGAGGAATATAAAGTTGGGTCAGGATGAATTTATTGATATGGGCCCATGAAAAAGAAATTCTGGATTCAACGCTGTAGCTCAAGGGGTTAGAAAGGGCTCTAACAGTTTGTTTGGGTGGCTGACTGAAACATGGGCCAAAAGACGGCCTAGCATGTCTGAGGCTGAGATGCCTGATTTGCCCTGGTATACAGAAAAAGAGAGAATTCAAAGGCTTAGAGAGACTGGAATGCTACAATGGGTTTACCATTTGAGATCTGCCTGCCCACCTACCCCAGGAATGTCCAGAGGAAACACCTTTAACTAGGCTGTGAGGAATAAATTTGTAAGACTAACCCCATCTTCCCTGAAGAGCTCTGTGGTTGCTCTTCTCTGAACTCCAGATATTATTGTAGGGAGCGCTGTAATAGAATTAGAATCTTTAAACATTATGGGAATGATCAGATCTTGATCTGGTAAAAGTTAAGTATCGGCAGTTAATCGCCAAAGAGAAGGTGGGTGTGGCTACTGCAATGAAAGGCAGATTCAAAGTAGCACTCAAAATAGTCTGAGTTGCATAGAGTTGTGGCACTGGCTAATAGATCATGGGGTACCTAGAAGTGAAATAGATGGGACAGTCTACTAAATAGGTTGAGTGAATAAAACCCTAACTAAAATTACAGATGCAGAGAATCATGGCCCCTTAATTAATTCCCAGACTTGAGACAGTTTACAGACCAAGAGCCCCTTGAATAAGGAGTAGGCCAGGTCCCCTTGGGGAAGGATCCTGTTAAACTGCCAAAAATTTATACTGTTAATCTTCCTCCCACCTTTCCCCAAGGAGACATATGGCCTTTTACCAGAGTAAATGCATTGGGGAAAAGGAAATGATCAGACATTTCGGGGATTATTAGATACTAGCTCAGAAGTGACATTAATTCCAGGAGACCCAAAACGTCACTGTGGTCCACCAGTCAGAGTAGGGGCTTATGGAGGTCAGGTGATTGATGGGAGTTTTAGCTCAGGTCCATCTCACAGAGGGTTCAGTGGGTCTCTGGACCCATTCTGTGGTTATTTCCCCAGTTCCAGAATGCATAATTGGAATAGACATACCCAATAACTAGCAGAATCCCCACATTGGATTCCTGACTTGTGGACTGAGGGCTATTATGGTTTGAAAGACAAGTGGAAGCCACCAGAAATGCCCCTACCTAGCAAAATAGAAAATCAAAAGCAATATCGAATTCCTGGAGGGATTTCAGAGATTAGTGCCACCATCAAGGATTTGAAGGATGCAGGGGTGGTGATTCCCACCACATTTCCATTCAACCCTCCTATTTGGCCTGTGCAGAAAACAGATGGATCTTGGAGGATGACAGCAAATTATCGTAAACTTAACCAGGTGGTGACTCCAATTGCAGCTGCTGTCCCAGATGTGGTATTACTGCTTGAGCAAATCAACACATCCCCTGGTATTTGATATGCAGCTACTGATCTGGCAAATGCTTTTTTCTCAATTACCATTAGTAAGGATCACCAGAAACAGTTTTCTTTCAGCTGGCAAGGACAGCAGTATACCTTCACGTCCTGCCTCAGGGGTATATCAACTCTCCAGCCCTATGTCATAATATTGTGCACAGGGATTTTGATAGTCTCTCCCTCTGACAAGATATTACACTGGTCCATTATATTGATGATATCATGTTGACAGTACCTAGTGAGCAAGAAGTAGCAAAGGCTCTAGACTTATTGGTAAGGCATTTGCATGAGAGAGGATGGGAGATCAACCCAACAAAAATACAGGGGCCTTCCAACTCAGTAAAATTTCTAGGTGTCCAGTGGTGTGGGGCATATCAAGATATCCCTTGCAAAGTTAAGGATAATCTGTTGCATTGGCCCTTACTTCAACCAAAAAGGAGGCACAATGATTAGTTGGTCTCTTCAAATTTTGGAAACAACACTTTCCTCCCTTGGGTATGTTTTTCTGGCTGATTTACTGAGTGACCAGAAAAGCTGCTAGTTTTGATTGGGGACCGGAACAAGAGGAGGCTCTGTGAAGGTCCAGGCTGTTATGTAAGCTGCACTACCACTTGGGCCACAAGATCCAGCAGATCCAATAGTGCTGGAAGCTTCAATGGCAAATAGAGATACTGTCTGGAGCCTTTGGCAGGCTCCTATAAGAGGATCACAATGCAGACTCAGGATTTTGGAGCAAAGCCCTGCCGTCCTCTGCAGATAACTACTCTTATTTTGAGAAACAGCTTTTGGCCTGATACTGGGCCTTAGTGGAGACTGAATGCTTAACCATGGGCCACCAAGTTAAAATGAGTTGCCTATCATGAGGTGGGTATTGTCTGACCCACCAAACTGTAAAGTTGGGTGTGCACAGCAGCACTCCATAATAAAGTGGAAGTGATATATAGTAAGATAGAACTTGAGCGGGCCCTGAAGGCACAAGTAAATTACATGAGGAAGTAGCCCAAATGCCCATGGTCACCAACCCTGCCATGTTACCTTCTCTTTCCCAGCCCACAGCTTTGGCCTCTTGGGGAGTTGCGTACAATCAGTTGACTGAGGAAGAGAAATCTCAGGCCTGGTTTACAGATGATTCTGCATAATAAGCAGGTAACACCCTAAAGTGGACAGCTGCAGCACTGTAGCCGTTTTCTGGAACATCCCTGAAGGATAGTGGTGGGAGCAAATCCTCCAAGTGGGCAGAATTTCAAGTAGTGCAACAGGTTGTTCATTTTGTTTAGATAAAGAAATGGCCAAAGGTGCATTCGTACACTGATTCATGGGCTGTTTCCAATGGTTTGGCTGGATGATCAAGGACTTGGAAGGAACATGATTGGAAAATTGGTGACAAAGAGGTCTGGGGAAGAGGTATGTAGATAGACCTTTCTGAGTGGGCAAAAAACATGAAAATATTTGTTTCCCACATGAATGATCACCAGAGGGTGACTTCAGCAGAGGAAGATTTTAATAATCAAGTGGATAAGATGACCCGCTCTGTGGCTAATGCTCAGCCTCTTTCCCCTGCCACTCCTGTCATTGCTCAATGGGCTCATGAACAAAGTGGCCATGGAGGTAGGTATGGAGGTTATGCATGGGCTCAGCAACATGGACTTTCCCTCACCGAGGCAGACTTGGCTACAGCCACTGCTGAATGCCCAATCTGCCAGCAGCAGAGACCCACACTCAGCCCCCGATATGGCACCATTCCTAGAGGTGACCAGCCTGCTACCTGGTGGCAGGTTGACTACATTGGACCACTTCCATCATGGAAGGGGCGGTGATTTGTTTTAACTGGAATATAAACATAATCTGTATATGGGTTTCCACTTCCTGCATGCAATGCTTCTTCTAAAACTACCATCCGTGGACTTACTGAATATCTTATCTACCGCCATGGCATTCCACACAGCATTGCTTCTGATCAAGGAACCCATTTCACAGCAAATGATGTGCAGGAATGGGCACATGCTCATGGAATTCACTGGTCTTCCTATGTTTCCCATCACCCTGAAGCAGATGGATTAACAGAATGGTGGAATGGCCTTTTGAAGACTCTATTATGGTGCCAACTAGGTGGCAATTCCTTGCAGGGCTGGGGTCATGTTCTCCAGGAGACTGTGTATGCTCTAAATCAGCATCCACTCTATGGTGCTGTTTCTCCTATAACCAGGATTCATGGGTCCAGGAATCAAGGGGTGGAAATGGGAGTGGCACCACTCACTATTATCCCTAGTGACCCACTAGGAAAATTTTTGCTTCCTGTCCCCGCAACCTTAAGCTCTGCTGGTCTACAGGTTTTAGTCCCAAAAGGAGGAGTGCTGCCAACAGGGAACACAACAATGTTTCCATTGAACTGGAAGTTAAGACTGCCACCAGATCACTTTGGGCTCCTCTCAACTGTGAATAAACAGGCAATGGATGGAATTACAATACTGATTGGGGTGACTGATCCTGAGTATCAAGGGGAAATAGGACTGCATCTACATAATGGGGGTAAAGAAGAGTTTGCCTGGAATACAGGAGATCCTTTAGGGTATCTCCTAGTACTGTCATGCCCTGTGATTACGTCAATGGAAAATTGTAACAACCCAATCCAAGCAGGACTAACAATGGCCCAGAATTTTCAGGAATGAAAGTTTGGGTCACCCCACCAGGCAAAGAACCACCACACTAACGTGCTTGTTTAGGGTAACGGACACAAGAAATTGGTAGTAGAAGAAGGTAGTGATAAATATGAACTTCAACCATGTGACCAGTTACAGAAACGAGGACTGTAATAGTCATGAATCTTTTTTCCTTGTTTCATTATGAGTATTATTGTATATGTACACAAAATGAACTTCTTTGTTTTCTTCCCCAACCTTTTCCTCTATCATATGAAAAGCTGTATCAGTTTCATGTCATAATATTTAAGGATGTCAAATTTAAGAGTGAATATTACCCAAGGACTTGCACCCTATTCTGTAGGGAATTAATGCATTTCCGGTTGTACGTAGGAGATTTGAACATTGTTAGGCAGAAATATGTATATATGCATGTCTGTTATTGTTTTTACTTAGAGACTAATTTTGGTCGCCGAGTTAACAAGGGGTGGACTGTGATGGTTAAGCTAATGTGTCAACTCGGCCAGGTAATTGTGCCCAGTTGTTTGGTCAAGCAAGCACTGGGTTAACTGTAATACAAGGATATTTATGTACTTTACTCACCAGTGAGTTTACTGCATAGATAGCTGATTACATCTACATCAATCAGGGAGATTGCCATCGGCAATGAGTGATGATTTATCCCATCAGTTGAATGCCTTAAAAGGGGAAGTGATTTCAGCATTCAGGGAGAATTTCCCAGCAGGACTTTGGGCAGCTAACGTCTCCCAGAAACTCATCAAAGACCTTCATTGGACTATCATTGGAGCCTCTGGTTTGCAGCCTGCCTGCGGAACCTGACTTGTGCATCCCCATATTCACGTGAGAGACTGTTATAAGATCTCATACTATTGACAGATAATTTCCTGTTAATTCTGTTTCCCTAGAGAACCCTTACTAATACAGTTAGATAACTGATGAAAGTGGCTACATTCAACAACAGATTTTCAATGTAGATGAAACAGCTTTCTATTAGAAGATGATGCCATCTAGAACTTTCACAGCTAGTGAAGAGAAGTCCATGCCTGGCTTCAAAGTCTCAAAGGACAGGCTGATTCTCTTGTTAGTGGCTAATGCAGCTGGTGACTTTATGATGAAGCCAATGTTCATATACCATTCTGTGGCGGCCATCAACGGAGGTGCTTAGCTCTCGTCAAGACCGACTACGAGACAAGGTCCGTGGCTGGTCAAGGAGGGATCAAGGATACCCGACTTGCAGAGGAGAGCTAAGCACTTCAAGACTTGGAGCCTAATTTCACCCTGTTTATACTCTTACAAAGGCCATTTTTTGAGCTCCTTGAGAAATATGCCTCATTGGGTGCTG